>CAJQZN010042745.1:27332-47238 GCA_907164685.1 Colias eurytheme
CCCTTTGTGCGCGAGCCCGACTCGCACTTGGCCGGTTTTTTTTTAAACTAAAATGTTAATTATACTTAAAGCTAGTGAAACCTCATTTTCTATTTAATATTCATAATAACGCCTATTAGAATATTATTAAAATTAATGTAATGTACGTTTTGTATTAATTACCAATAAAGTGTTTTGTATTATAATTATTTTATTACCAATAATTTCCCGTCATTAAAGGTACACGGTATCAATTATGAAATTTTAATTTGTGTATTTAAATAGTGAAAATATATATTTTAAAAACAATAAAAACTGTCCCACAAGCAGCTATAGTCCATACTAATATTATAAATGCGAAAGTAACTCTGTCTGTCTGTCTGTTACTCAATTACGCCTAAACTACTTAACCAATTGTCATGAAATTTGGTATGGAAATATTTTGATACCCGAGAAAGGACATAGGCTACCTTTTATTGCGAAATATGTACCACGGGCGAAGCCGGGGCGGACCTCTTGTAATTAATAAACAGATACATTTTTCTTTTCCTTTAGCAGGCATACAATAATTAATTGTCAACAATTACATCGCCTATTAGGTACCTATAGCCTAATTTTTTAACCTTTAAGAAATGCAGATTAATTCATTATCCAACTGTCAGATAAGTATTATAAGTTAAGTTTAAGATGAATCTCATTAAAAGAGTGATTATACAGCAATTAATTTTGTTATTGATATTACATGATAAATAATTACAAATCATGCGTGTATCGCTTCGATTATTGGAATTGTATTTGAACTTAATAGTTAATTGTTACACATATTTTTGTAACGATAGTGTTGGTGTTGTTAGTTTTTTATATTTAAGATGAATCTAATGACGGCTATATAGGTATACTAGCTTCCGCCCGCGGCTTCGCCCGCGTGGTGTTTTGATAAAAGGTAGCCTATGTTCTTTCTCAGGGTCTAAAGATTGTCTGTGTGTTTCATCAAAATCGGTTGAGAGGTTTAAGCGGGAAAGCGTAACAGATAGACAGACAGACAGACAGAGTTACTTTCGCATTTATAATATTAAGTAGGGAAGTAGGGATTATACCTACAAGTTGCTACAGACATAAAGCAACCGGTTAATTGGTAATTTTCGTTAAATATAAATTAATATACAACTATACTAATACGATAATTATGTGCAACTTTGGATATTCGCCTTCGCAAACTACTGAACTACCTCCATAAACATAAATGATACTAGATTCCGCCCGCAGCTTCGCCCGCATTTTCATAGAAAAACCCGCATAGTTCCCATTCATGTAGGATTTCCGGGATAAAATATATCCTTTTTGTTAATCCCAGTTACCTTCTATGTATGTATGTGTGCTAAATTTGTAATCGGTTCAGTAGTATTTGCGTGAAAGAGTAACAAACATCCAGAATCACATACGGGTTTTTTTCATCTCGCATTTAGCATATTAGTTGTACCATGTGAAAGAAAGACAAAGAAACAAACACTCACATTTCGCATTAATTTTTATTAGCAACTCTTATCTATTTAGATAGGCACAATAAATATTAGATTGTTTAATAAAGTGATGTAATTCAGACGAGTAGGTAAGCAAGGTGCTTGAACTTACTAGGTTAAGGACGACAGCCATTTGTTTTGTAACGCTGACGAGAGAAACACGCTTTTATACTAGTTTTTGTGTGGGTTCTCTTGTTGTAAAAATGGGTGTAAATTTTGGATTTAATATTATTGTATTATAATGTGTGTGTAGTGTGAAGTCCCATGTCCCCTAGTGGGGTAAGGGGCAGATGCATTATACATCTGTTTCACTGATCGATTTTCTTTAGGGACAAGTAGGTGATCAGCCTTCTGTGTCCTACCAGACCAAGACATTTCTTTTTTCTTCGTCTCCACTGGGAATCGAACCCAGGACCCCTCGGTGTTACGTTCACGCGTCAACCACTGTACCGAGGAGGCGGTCGTATTATAATAGTAGATTGTATTATAATAGTAGAGTTGAAAAGCTATAAATTATAATATAACGGTGCATTTACATTAAACGAGCGAATGCTCATTCTGGCCCCATTATATCAAATTATTTTAGTGTAAACAGGCGTAGAGCATTCTTTCGTTGTTCGTGCGTTCGAAAATATTATATGCAATGTTATAATACTGAACAACACTGAATACGATTTTCGAATTTTCGTTTACACTAAAAGATCACGAAAGAATGCTCTTTCTCTAGCTCTATATTCGTTTGATGTAAATGAACCGTAAGAAAAAGATCTTTGTTTTGACTTATCACACATTATTTTTTGAATTTTAATCTTACACCAGACACAACTAGAAATGAATCAATGAAAAACACAATAAAAGAAAAATATTTATTAATAGTTAGAATCACAATTTTCATATTCTATACCTACATAGGTGAACATGTATATTAATCTAATTTCTAAATTTACAATATTTATTTAATCTAAAAATATAATAAAACATTGCTTGAGACTGCTCTCCTTTTACATTTCTATACAAAAACCCTATGCCGATGTAAGTCATCTATATTTCTCCTGAAATAAAAACCCTAATATTGAACTAAAACATCTCCTTCCAGGATTACTCGTCCCAGTCACTAAAACACTTCAACAGAAGCCAAGTCCACAGAGGTGTGTGTGTGTCCCGATGTCTCAGTAATGCGTCTGACTGGCGCGACGCGGCACAGCACTGCGTCAACCAGAGCGTGTTGAGTTATGGTTTGGAGGTAAACGCTATAAATAAATTATTATTACCATCATCCCATATACGTTCCCACTGCTGGGACACGGGCCTTCTATGAGGGTATAGGCCATCACAACGGTGGAAAAGTGCAGCCAAGTCGAACTTTTATTTCATCGACATGTCTGTTTCCGTGACCGTAAAAAATATTACATACATATAGATTGACAAAAAAACTGTAAGAAAATAGAAAAATGGTTATCGTGATAAAAAATAAAATAAAAATAAACTGGGACTTATATTGTTTACTTAATTCTTCTAGGAAAAACTTATTCTCGTGTTGTTACCTTCTTTAAACAATCAGTAGGTATTCAGTATCATATTATCAATAATTGATCTCATTTCTAAGTGTTGCATAATTCATTCACACAACTCATTTAAGAACAACAAAGTGGATAAACAAAGCAAACTCAATAGAAGTTCAAACAAATTATTTATAATTATATTTGTTCTCCGATTAGTATAGAGATGTTTGCATATTTGTATACGTAAATAGCCGATTTGGAGGTCACAAATCTAAACCTAAGCATAGCTTAGGGCTTCAGAGTTCAAGTCACCGTTAAAGTGCATTCCTTAAACATTATTCATAGCACAGAAAATATAATATTATTCTAGTATTCATAGTATTAATTAATTATTGTCAATAGCCAATTTCTTATATTATTACTTAAATAGGAATATTAGCGATATTTTGTGAGTTTGTATTATCAAGCTCCGGACTATTGAATGAAATGATTATGGATTATTTTTTAATTCCTATATGAAATAGATTACAATAATTTAATTAGACCATTTCTTTATTTCAATAAAGAAAAAATGACCTAAAAAATCCCGAAAACAATCGATCAGTGATACAGTTATCAGTTATCAGTGATAATTAATACCGAAAAATCTAAATTAAAAACTGTAAAATAAAACTTTTAGAACTATCTTATTACCTTATTACTTTCACTCATTCAATAACTCACTAACTCACTCAATAACTTAACAACTCACTTACTAACTAACTCACTCCCAAAAACCCTTAATATTCCACAGGCGGAAGTAGTATCAGCAGAATGGTGCAGCATAGCCGGTGATGATGAATCTTCAGCCACGTCGCGCGCACTTGGCGTGGTGATGATCGCACTACTGATGATGACTTGCCTGGCCACTGGCCTGAACGTGCTGGGCGATAGGTGCGGCAAGTGTGATGGTAAGTGCTGGTGATGTAAGCAGCTAGTATAGTAGTATAGTAGCCACTTGACGTGGTGATCAAATTAGATTTATTTGCATAATATTTACAATATACATTGTACAATTGTGACTTTATTTCAATCAAGATTGGCCGATGTAGTTTAAATTTTAGTTGCTGTTTCGTTAAAATTTTTGTTTTGTTGATTTTATACCAATAAATTAAGCGCCAGAATGACCGAGCTTTTGTCTCTAATATTTTGACATATTTATATTTTGAAATAATTAAAATTTGTATGAGATTTAGATAAATTCATAAATTACGAATAATTTTTTTTGTAGCGTATCTCACTAAGAATGAATGCTATATGAGTCGTTTTCAAAATAATTGTACATTACCACAAAATGTTTGTCCCCCTAAAAAATCTTCGAAAAAAATATGGTTACGACTGAAATAAATCATTGTTAACGTTTTACAGACTAAACTTAAGCATACTGCATATCATTTCTGATAAAAAGCAATGAATTGCGATTCAAATTCTTACATAAATTTAATGTGAAAATAAAGTAACAAAAAGAGCTCCATACATTTTTTTATTGTCCCCTATGTGGACGACAATGAAAACCAATATTTTTATCAGAATTTTTGTATGAAACTTCCTATTTTTTTGTATCATAATTAAAAAGCAATGTTTGAAGTGTTATATCTGATAGATTAAACTATTTAAATTACCTTAAATAAACGAAGAATTACATATTATAAAAATGTCCCTATCAATCGTTACAATTTCGTGACACTGATTTATTGACATAATTAACCAACTTCTTGTATCACAAAGAAGAGGAATCTAACTCTAATCATTGGCAACACTGGTCAGGTCACGAAAAGTAAGGTCACATTAACGCGCCGCCATTTTGTTCGTCGTCCAGACATGGAAGAAGTCCAGTAGTGTGCTGTGCAAAAAATTTAGTTACAATTTCCTAACGACGCATTCTCAACAAAAGTAAGTACATTTTGAAGAATTCACCTACCGCAATTGTAATATACTTAAATTATGACTAGAGTAATAGATTACACCTTCAATCTAATGGTAAATGTGATTATGTTTTGTGTAAAAGTATTTCTTAGGTTATTTTTTACATGTTACTGACGAACAATTTCTTGACATTTACTGACGTCAGTAAATTGTAGACGGTAAAGCTGTGGTCTCATGTGTAAAGTATGAAAATAAGATATTAAAATGTGTGTTAAATTAATGTAACGAATAAAAATAAAGGAGAAAAACAATAAATCTCTCAAGATTATTTTTTTGTAACTACAGGCCATACTTTTTTAAACCATGATGTAGGGTTAGTAAAGTCGGGCTTAGGGACTTGACTTTTCCTGGGATCTGATAACTTTTTTATAGTGAAAGCGGATCAGTGAGTCTTGGCCTCCAATTTTACAAGTGGTTTCTGATGGGATAACGCTTGCCTTATTGCATTTAGTGTTGATCGCTTTTCCACCCACACGAGTGATGCTTACTTTTGTTTTTATTTTTATTCAAAATATGTACATATATCCAACAGCTTTTTTTAGTTTCAGAATGCCGCTAACCGGTGCCGAACGGCAAAAAAATACATTGAAAAACTAAAAAAGCAAAACCCTGAAAAATATGAAAAGAAAAGGAAAAAACACCTCGAGAAAGTGAAACAAAGACAAAGAAAAATATCAGATCTTAATGACTGAAAAAGAAGCTCGAAGACAAAAATGGAAAGAAGCTAATGATAGAAGAAAAGAAAAGGAAAAGCAAACAGAGAATTATAAAAATTGATTGTTTGTTGATTATTTTGTAACTAAAAATATATATTTTTTTTAACTAGTGACTTCTTACTTTTTTATATGTAATATTACCTTATTCTGAATACAGCCTTACTTTTACAACTTCCTGACATTTCCTAACGAAACAGTTTACTGACAATTTCGTGACGTACAAATATTTTGAAAATGACCCATATAACACATTTATCTTACAGGTAATAGATTCCTAATGGCATTTTCTTTGAAAAAGAATTGGGAGATTCTTACTTACGATAGATCGAAGCCAAGACAGGAGCAGAGGATGAAAGATTTAACCTGCTTAGAGGGAATCAGGTAATTCATATTTTATATTAAAAATCAAAGCTAAAAAACTTTGAATTGCTCTACAAACCATGAAAATTTGACAGAGGAAATTTATTTTCTATCGTAATCACTATTTTGTTTATATTTTTAATACGCTTGAAGTTTATGTTTGTATGTAACCGACTCCATAACCACTCGGTTTTGACCCACTATAAACGGACAGATTTAATTCAAATTTTTGTCGTGTGACAATACAATAATTTCATGATTTTTTTATTTATATTAATTATTAATAATAAGGATTATGAATTGGGATGACAATATTTATAATGTATCTTTGTGATTATATAAATTCAGCCTTAGAGTTACAACGCGAAGTTATATACACTGTATT
Source organism: Colias eurytheme (assembly GCA_907164685.1). Taxonomy (NCBI): domain Eukaryota; kingdom Metazoa; phylum Arthropoda; class Insecta; order Lepidoptera; family Pieridae; genus Colias; species Colias eurytheme. The sequence continues at coordinate 33,760 of CAJQZN010042745.1, forward strand.
TATGTCATCGTTCTAGATTTACTCAACTCTATGTATCATGAAGGTTTCCTATTTGTTTGTTTGTTCGCAGGTTCATTGGCATGCAATGTGTGATGTTTGCACACGTCATTCTGATTTACGTTTATTCTTATATCGACAACCCTGAGTTTATAGAAAAGGTACATTGTAATCATTTATTTACTTTACTGTATTGAATTGAATGTATTTTGTTGAACTTATAGTTAAAATGAGTTAATGTTTTAAAATAAAATTGACGTATCAAAAAGTATTTAATCCACAGTTTAATCACTTTTTGAGACACAGTACTTACCTATCAGGGAGTTGTGAAACCGGCCCCTTAATCTTGTTTTTGTATGTTGTAACAAGGTTAAAAAAATAAACCTTTTTCAAATTGTTTTTGAGTATGTGTTCCAGTATTCAGCTATACTGATTACATATAAAATTATAATTAAGTATGTTCCTCAGTTCCGGAGATTTCATCAAATACACATACATTAATTATAACAATAATAACGTATACGAAATTGCTAAGTCATTCGCATGTGTTTTGCTAATAGAAGAATATTTCGAAATAAAATTACACACTGCTTGTTTGGCTATAGATTTCGACTTTATGAGAATTTTGAAATATTTGGTTCAACCTTGACTTGCGACACGAGATTATATTTTAAATATCTTGTATTTAAAAATTGTGCTAATATTTCTACTACAGTAGTTCCTGATCTTTAGTAAAAAAAAAATACATAGAGTCGAACATAGAGGTTCTATGTTCGTCTCTATATTTTTTTTAATCGTGGAAGTCGCTTAACTTGGACACTTTTCATAATTTTAAGTCACTTATAAAAAAATAATATGCTTTTTCTTACATCAAATTAACTAAAATGAAGAAAACACCACCGTATAAACTATAAATTAATCAATGTAAAATTATTTTCAAAATTTTTGTTTTGCAGATATATGATCAGCTGATTTGGAAGATAGTTCTGAACTCACCAGTGTGGCTGCAAGCATTTTTCTCAATTTCTGGATTTTTGACCGCATATGTGATTCTCATAGTGACTGAGAAGAAACCGTTGACATTCCTAAAATGCTTGCTTGGCATTTTTAATCGATGGTTAAGGTAATTATAACAAATGATTGTTTGATAATAATTCGTCTAATTCTTTAAAAGTTAAAAAAATCATATATCTTATTGTCATCATCATCGTCGAGTGATAGAAGCCTTTATATAAAATGTTGTTATAGGTCAATATTTGCAACTTTCTCTTAGATTAACCCCCATAGCCCCTCCCCCCGTGACTTAGGGGAAATATTTATCCCCGTAACTACTGCTATAGAATGTACTGCAGTATGTACATTGAATAAATGGCGAAAAATATTACCCGCAGACCCACTGTGCGTGGGTCATAGCGTGGGACAGGGGTAATAGGCCTCTTCGTTCTCTCATTCACGATCTTAATTTGCAACATTCCCCATTGGCTAACCCCCGGGTTATTTGCAACATTTTCCTGTAGCTTACCAAAGTAGTAGTAGTAGTAGTAGCTTGCCTACATTTCTACAGCTTAACCCAATTTATCTTACATCCCCACAGGCTCACCCCCATCGCCCTGTTCGCCCTCGCGTTCACAATCGCGTGGTACCCCCAGCTGGGCAGCGGTCCGCAGTGGGCGTGGGTGGTGCGGCGCGAGGCGCACGACTGCGCGGCGCGCTGGTGGCACCACCTGCTCTACGTGCACAACCACCTGCCGCTCGGCAAGTTCTGCATGGGGCATACGTGGTGAGTGGGGAAACTTAGAGACAGGGTCAATAATAAGGTAGAATAATAGAGAAAGAAAAAAATTCTGAATTTTATTAAGATAATACTGGAGAAACAGAAAAAGACTGAGATGCTATCAAAAATAATGTAGCTAATGAAGGAAAGAATAATTTAACGAAATAGCATGAAACCAGAGTAACTGACGCTACAAACAATGTAGTGGACTAACTAATTTAACTAAAGAGAGGCACCTTACAAATAGGAGAACATGAACAATCAATATTCAACAAAAACCACACATGTATTTACTCTATCTACACAAAATTTTAGTTATTATGCATCTTTTCACCAAGACCAGACGAAATATTTTACAAATAAACCTAACTTTAATTAACATACCCACACATTCAAATCGCCCAAAAATCTAAAATTCCTGAACCACCAATACTATAATATAACACCCCAAACAGGTACCTAGCAGTGGACATGCAGTTCCACGTGCTGGGCATGCTCCTCATGTTCGTACTAGTTCGCTACCGGCGCGCGGTGACACCAGTCCTGGTGCTTCTGATGCTGGGCTCCATGCTGGCAGCCGGATGTGTCACTTACTTCTATCAGCTGTCGCCGATTGTGACCGCGCAGTCACCGGAGTGAGTGGGAAATTATTTTTTTTGACTACGAATAGAATAGAGAATAGAATAGATCTTGTATATGTGAAAAATTGTTACTCAAAAGTTTTCATCCAGTCATCCTTCAGTAAAATCATTATTTTCGTATACTTACGTGAAAGTTGGTTATAATTTTACATTCCAGTCATCTCTTAAATCTTTCTTTGATATCAGAAAAAATGCGCCAAAAGAGGATTTTTTTTAATTTACGCAAATTCATTGTTGTGTCGTGACTGAGACGAACCTCAATTGAAATCTAAAATGACGCAGATAATAAAAGCAATGCAAATAAATTATTATTAGTATTCGTCCATGTACAATTCAATAGAATAGTTAAAAATAAAACTCAAATAACCACGTTCTAAACTTGCAGAGACCTCCGCACGATGTTCCTGAACTCCCGCATCCTGCCGCTCCTGTACCTGCCCAGTTGGATGAACCTGCCGGGCTACGTGTGTGGACTCGCTACTGCTTTTATCTTCTATCACACGCAGCAGAATGGGATCAAGCTTAGTGAGAAGAAGGTAATTATCACCATTATTATATATTTTTTTTTGTGGTCACAAACATTTGGAATTATCACCACCATTGTTGTTATAGCTACTAGCTTTCCACCCGCGGTATCGCCCGCGCAGTCAAAGAAAAACCTGCATAGTTCCCGTTTCCGTGGGATTTCCGGGATAAAACCCATCCTATGTCCATTCTCGAGTATCAAAATATCTCTATATCAAATTTCATGCAAATTGGTTCAGTAGTTAAGGCGTGATTGAGTAACAGACAGACAGACAGAGTTACTTTCGCATTTATTATATTAGTATGGATATCGTATACTTTTTATAGGTAACATTAGTAGGATGAAGGTATGTAATAGGTAAAGATTTGATTGGTTAAAACTCAAATTCAAACATCTATTCATTTAACTAGACTGTATATAGAAACGGTTTTAAATTGTCGCAATAAATTATTTGTTATATTTTACTATTGGTTGCAAAAGCAGTTTTACCATCATCGACATTATGAATGCTAGCATTGTTATCTTCTCATAGCTAAAATTATAATTCCTACATTCAAAAATTCTTTTAGGAAAGAAAGATTTGAGATTGTTTAAAAGTTTGGATTAATTCAATTCAATTCAACTTACCTTGAAGTACTACTACACTTCGAAAACGTCTGGTCTCTTCGAATGAATTTGCGATTGCGTCTAAATAAGCGTTTGAGTGTCTGTTTCCGTATACAATGTTTTATATCAGTTTTTATATTCATTCTTGATAGTATTATATTATCATGGAGATTCTACATTTTTCATTTTTGATAATCTTTCTATTCCAGTGGTTCCGAACGCTCTTCCACCTGTCTCTACACCTCGGCAGTGTTGTAGGACTATGCGGCACTGTGTTCCTATCAGATATCGCAACTATATCATTCACATCAAGTGCAACAAGTGTTGTTAATGCAACAAATGCAACAAATGTTGTTGCAAATGTTGCTGGAGGAACAACTACAGCACGTATTTTAGGAGCTATATACGCGTCGCTCGATCGGCCGCTTGTAGCGATGTTTTATAGTATCTTCATGTTGGGACTGTTCGCTAAGTGTCCGTGTGAGTATTGCAACTAAACTAGAGACCAGGTTGTCTTTGATATTAAGTTTTATAGCATTCCAATGCTTTGGAAATGAGAAATATTTAAAGAAAGAAAACAATTGTTCACGAGTCAGGGTAAAAATTCATAAGCTTGTTAGTAAGCGAAATTAAAAATTTTACGAATATAGTTTTGGAAAAATATTTAATAATATGTTGCATTGATGTGATAAAATATTTAGGCTTTGAATTTTTTAGGCTAATGTTTATTAAGTCATGAGTAGGTAATTCGATATTCTTATGATTTCGATAACTATTATTAATTACTTGGTTTTCAGCGGCAGTCCTAAAAATATTAAGTTGGCGAGGTTTCCACATCCTCGGGCGTCTATCATACTGCGCCTTCGTCATTCATTTCATCATTATCCGTTTCGCACTTGCAAGTAACACGCAACTCGGACATGCGTCTCTCTTCTCGATGGTAAGAATATTTTAGTCATTGTGTGCTTGATTTATTCTATGTAGTACTAGTGCTTGATATATTATTACTAAATCATATTCAATCCATTTTATGTTTCACGTGGCATTAAAAATATTGAATAAATTGCAATTCATATAAATGGCCCAAAAAAGAAATCGGCTGATTTTTGTCACCTTCTTTTTAACGATCCACTACAAATTAAACATAACATAGTCAAAGTATACCTTTCAATTTTGATTTGATAATTGATTTTTAGGCGATTTCAAAAAGTGTAAATTCACAATTCGACTATGGTCATTAATGTTGCCACAAACTTTTTAAAATACCATCTTTGTAGTTTCTCTAGAAAGACAATTCGATTTACATTAATAAACTATTTCTATTTTTCAGATATCTCTCCTAATAGTAGGCTCTGTGGTCACATACATAGTGTGTATCCCGATTTGCCTCATCATCGAGTTACCCGTTATACAATTATGGAAGGCTCTCACTGAAGCACCAGAATCGGACCCGCCGGCTAATAAGTTTGATTTAGTTGCTGGGATTAGTAGACGAAATGTGTGAGTTAGGGGGTTGTGAGTTTGTGAGTGTGTGAGTTAGTGAGTGAGTGGGTTTATGAGTGTGCAAGTTTGTGAGTTTCTTTTGGTGTAAGTATATTGGATTTTGGAAACCATATTTCTCTGATTTATGTCGGAGAAATGAAATGAACGCCTTTAGGCTAGGCCACACTGCAAAATATTGGACAATACGTACTTTACTGTAAATATTACGCATGTGTTTAATTATTTTGTTAATATCTACGTAACACTATAGGTATTTTTTGAACTAGCTGTTGACCGTGACTTCGTCTACGAATCCGTCGGTTTTGGTGGTTCTTTAGAAAGCTAGGACAAAAAAAATTGTCTTTATAGTCAATAAATAGTTAATCTGGGGGCACGGCAGTGCCCCCGCCAAGTCGAGCAAAAAAAACGGCACGGCCGTACCATCCTTTTCTCGAAGCAATTCGGGCCTATTTCGACCTACTTAATACAGTAATTGTTAGATAGAACAATAAAATTTTGTCTGCGTTTTTTCACATAGGTATACTCTCTAGTGTTTAATTTATAGAATTTTATATATTCTTCATAAGTTTAACATTTCCAGTCATTGGTGTAAGTTTCTGCTTTAATATTCTACTCTAGAAAAGTACTTATTTTATATAGTTACTATAAAAAGCTCAATTATTTTAATTTAGTATTTTTAAACCTAGCTCGAACTGTATAGTGTTCATAAAGTAATTGTTTATATGTAGATATAATTTTTATATTTTTATACAGCAGCTATTTGTTACATATTTGAATATTAGATGTTACTGGTATTTTATCTTAAAATTTAAGCATATTATGTACCTAAATAATATTAATGAATTTGAAGCGTGTAAAAATATATAAATGTATAAATCATTTTATTATAATTAATTAATACGTTGTAATTAATACGTTGTAACTTGTATGTAAGCTTATTAGTTATTAAGTAGGAATAAGGAATAAATTAATTTAAAATATTTATGGAGTTTTATTTTGTTTTCATAATTAGGCTTTCTCACTTTTAACCTAGATATGTATATTATAGTTTATGCGTTCTCGAAAACTGCTCTACCATTTTAGATAGAATGAATGATAACAATAAAAGACATAATTCATATTTACACATTTAATTCATTCAATTCTTTCATTCATAGACATATATTACAATACTTATTTTTAATTAATAAATATCGAATTTTACTTATTTGTTAAGTAATGCTTTTTAATAAAAAATTACAACCAAAACAATATAATTTAAGTATATTGTTAATAACATTTATATATATATATATATATATATATATATATTATAAGGAAAAAGATGCGAAGCTAGTTAAATATTAGTTTGAACGTAATAAGAATGTACTGCGATTCTACACAGCTACCTAATTGATGTAGGTAGTTGATAACAAAACGCAGCTAGTCAACGACTATTAGTAAAGTGAGGGTAGTTGGGTCGAACGTCGTATAAACAGCGTCCGAGCCCCTAGGCACGATTCGTACGAATGCGCCACGAGTCAAAGGAACGCGGCAATTTATAGTATTCGACAGCTAAACATGTTCGGACAGGAAACAGTGACAATTATTCATCCACAAAAACATTAAATCAAAAGTTACGTCTAACAATATATTATATCCGCCGCAGAGCTTTGGAGAGTGCGCTGCGGAACTGCACGATCTCGTTCCGCCATCCCCGTTCTTCTATCGATCGTCGAGGCGCACAGACTCTAGGCATCGCCATATGGTGGACGTTCCATGTACCGGGACTAAGCGGTTCGGTTCCACATTCTTTATCCGAACCGCGAGGGACTGGAACATGCTTCCTGAGTCTGTGTTCCCCGACGAGTACAATATGGGGGTCTTCAAGCGAAGAGTGAACAGGTACCTTCTAGGGAAGCGCATTCCATCTTAGACCACATCTCAGCTTAACATCAGGCGAGATTGTGGTCAAGCGCTTCCCTATTACCAATAAAAAAAAAAAAATGAAATAATATTTAAATCCAATCCATTTTTCCTTGAAGATGGATATAAACAAAAAAACTTTGATTTTTGTAGTCAAAGTGGTTTTGACTGTGACTTGATATAAATATATAATCAATATAAAATTCTTAAAATTTATTGTTTTGTTATAATTTACAAAATAAGTAATCATTGGACGGATTTCTACAAAGCCTTACTTTAATAATTCTTTCTAAAAATTTGAGGTGTCGAGGAACACCCGAATGGAACGAAGTTCTTTGAGAGAGAGAGAGAGAGAGAGAGACAGAGAAACATACAACTCACAACTATAGCAAAAAGTGTAACGACACTTTTCATCTTAATTTTCTCCGTCTAGCCCCTTTTCGCAACGTACGATAAGGAACTTCGTTCCAAAATTAGGAAAGATAATTCTATATTCTAAAATAGAGTATCCCGTATTTCTATGCTTTAATTATATAAAACGTTCATAAATTATCATTTAACGTACATTTATTCACCACAATTAAGTCTTAATTGTTAAAAAAGAGCGTTTGTGCCGAGCACACGTGTCAGAAGTGAAACTTCTTGGGCAAGATTTAAAAATACCAATTTCATTACTCCATGACGTGACGGTATCGCCATGACGCGACCTTGTAATTTTGCTCTCAACGCCTAAAGAAGTTTCACTTCAAAAATATCATAAATTATCATTTTTTCTTAGCATTATGTTTTTTACACAAAAATGAAAAGATTTCTTAAACAATTATTTAATTTTCTTCTCTGTATTATTTTTATCTTTATACAACAATAATTTGAAACAGCTAGTAACTGGTACTTCTACGAGGATATGCATCGGTACAGCTAGTATGTAAGATCCCCAGACGACACCAAAATGAACTATTAACTGGAAAAAATAATATTTTTTTAACTAATTACGAGAGTTATTATTGGTAGTTTTCGATGATATTATGTGACAAATTAATTATTATTTGTCAACGTTTTTGGGATGTCACGTTTTTGAACAGTTTTGGATAAATAACAATAATTTATTGTTCCTAATAAATAATTTTTAGATTTTTACAAAAATAGCACATAAGAAACAAACTTTAATGTATTGTGGCATAATTTTGTGTAAAAAGTAGCATGATTAGTTAAGTATGAGTTTTCTTTATGGATTTGAAATTGAAATTTGTAGGTGCCAAAAACAGTTAGGTAACTTGCATGATATGAGAATTCCAGAATGACCTCAAAATTTTTTACAAATTTTTAAAAAGCATATCCGTTGAAAAAGAAAAGACGGGTTGCACTCCGGGAGTGCCGGCAGAAGTGAAAACTTGATTATTAACGTTCAGCATGTTTTATATTTTGGAATGGTATCCGTCTTACGCTTTTTCGATCAGGTCACGTGTCCTGACGCGAGTTTAAGATTTTATACCCAACGCCGCTAAAGAAGTTTTCACTTCAATAAAATACAATAAATCTCACCACATAAAAGAAATCCGCGTGTCCCAGCTGATGCTTGGTCCCCTGCAAGTAATGTAACACACTGACGTGTATCAGAAACACCGCATATGCAAGTTTGCTGGGAATCCGCCAACCGCTCCACTCAAGGATTGGGCGGATTGTTCCTAAAATGTAATTAATTATGTATTCCTATATATTCGATTCTCAAAATTGCAATAAATTTTATAAGAGAAAGAATGCATCTTCCAACTTCATTTACGTTAAAAAAGCCGTAACATACAGATAAGCCCACGTAATAAATGACATTCACTACCTTCAAAGTTCAAACTTAAAAACCACACAATTTAAGATACGGTGAACAAGTATGTATCGACATCAGTTTCAATTGTATTAAGATTTAAAGAATACTCTTATATATTTTTGATGTAGATTTAGAATGAACTCATAAAATTAATGTAGGTAATGTAACCGATTTTAATTAAATCTGTCCCTTTAAAGCGGTTCACCGTATCGCTGTGCCGGTTGGAGTGGGGGGTGTTAGGTCTTTTCGTTACGGAATTTTCATATTCGGTCGCCGCGCCCAAAGTCTGAGATAAAGCTATGCAATAGCGAGTTAAATAAGAATTTCAAATAAAGAATAAAACAACATTACCTTCAAACTTAAACACCAAGCTCAGTATAAGGTACGACAACAAGGCCCCAAGCAGAGCCCTGTGGGATGCCGCGTACATTATCCGCAGGGAAATGGACGCTTTTCCGCCACTCGTATAGAAAATCGTTCCAGAAAAGTATAGGACGAATATTAGGGGAATTATTAGCCATGTGATGTAGGCTAGTTTCTGGAAATAAATTTATTTATTTATTTTAAGCTTCTTGTGAGCTACAGTGTAGATTTTTGTTGGTTTATGAAAAAAAAAATTGACTAATGCAGGCAAAAACTTAAAGCTAAACAAAATTTTCTTTTTGGGTAGGTACCTAACAAAATACTTATTAATTTATTTAGCACCTTTATCATTAAATCATTTGACTTTAATTTTGTGAACTTATAATTTATAAATTAGGTAGGTATCTACTATCTACTATGAGATATTTCTACAGCAATAAATATCCTTCTAATTAAATACAAACACTATAATAGTTAACGATGCACAGTAAATCTTATATATAAAAATGAATCGCAAAATATGTTGGTAAGCGCATAACTCGAGAACGGCTGAACCGATTTCGATAATTCTTTTTTTATTATATTCCTTGAAGTACGAGGATGGTTTTTATATAGAGAAAACGTAAATATGTACCACGGGCGAAGCCGGGGCGGACCGCTAGTAAATACATAAATATCCTTTACTTTCAAGAAACAAATTATTATAGGAGAGGTCAGATATTAATTTTACTCCAATAAGGCCAAGGTGTTAATGTCCTTAATTTTATGTTAATGTTCCGGGTCATTAAACTGAGGTAACAATCCCAATACTGATACGAAATGTATGAAATCTTTTTGTTTCTAACAATTAATGAATTCCTGAAATATTCTTATAACTTGACCATAACATTTCATTTATGATAATCATGTCGTCAACATAAGAAACTTAAAACTATTATTCATGTAAAAATTTCGAATTAATCACGGTACAGTAATTATTATATTACCAATGATCATAATTATTGATAAACAATAGATTTATGCAATATAATTTAAACTTGATATTTTGTATGAGGGTTTACTAGGAAATATTGACCCAAAAATAGTCAATTTTTTTAATTTTTTTAATTTTAAAATTTTGTGCAAGATGACTATAATTGGTAGATAATAAATAGCATTATCATAGAAAAATAGTATTGTTTTAGATGGACGCTGATAGCAGAAAGTCTGATATAAATTCATTTAGACCAAATAACTAATATTCTTTTATTGGCACCTTCGTGTATAATAATTATTTTAAAATCAAAATGCCACTTACCCTCTTCTTCTTCAACTCAAAAGTCTTATTCTTCTGCGCATTATATATGAAAAGTCCCAGAAACATTCCGATCGCATAACACGCCATGTTGTTGTGGAACTTTATGTGCATCTTACTGAACATCTCGCTTTGGAACTTGCGGTACAGTCTGGAATGTGTTGGAATGTTTTTTATTTTGTGGAACGTTTTGGAATTTAGTTCAAGGAATGTGTTAAAATATTTAATAATTTTATGTAATTTATCTGGTTCTTCTATGTTATGCTAAGAATAATTATATTTCATCTGTCTTGAAATACAATGAGAAAAGAGGACATTTTCTGGGACACTTTGCTATTGTACCTAAATCGTTGCTATGATAGCTTATTTATTTAAATACATTAACAATTTGAAGAGTCTTATATCCACACACGCTTGGCCCCACTCAAGCAGGACCATAAATAAGATGACCACCTCCCAAGAGATAGCAAAATCACCATTTTTACATACAAATTTAATAATTAAATTAATTTTACTCAGATGACCACCTGTCTAAAAACTATAATTTTTCCAATAAAACAAATAATAATAAAAAAAAATAAAAAAAAATAATAATAAAAATCATTTATTTGTTTCATAACACAGTGTAGTACAATAAGTTTGAATACAGTAAAAATTGCATATTAAAATAACGGGCACGTAATAGAGATACACTAGTCCCCACACTAGGATCCCTTGTGTTGTGGGAAACTAGTCTCTTCCGTTGTTACAGAAATATATTTAGATTTTTTAAAAAATTTAAGACTATTAATTATTATACATTGCAGTGTAAGAAGTACTTATAAAGAAACAAAAATAAAATACTTAACAAACTCCAGTGTATGAGTGAGTGAGTGTGCGTGTGTGTGTGTGTGTGTGTGTGCGCGTGTGTGTGTGTGTGTGTTTTATTTTTCACTGACAAGCAAAGCTTCAGTTCCACTATAATTTAAGTTAAGTAAATAAATTAAAACTTACTCAGGCTTCATAACAAGAACTCCATCGAAGTCCTGCACCCACACATGTATAGCCGGTCCCATACAACCAACGAGGAACATCAGAAAAATGGCCAACTTCCTGCCGCGGGTTCGTGTGAGCATGAATAGGACCAGACCAATGGCGAACATTTGCAGTTCTGCTGCTAGATGCCTGGAATTATTATTTTAATGATTATAATGATAAGTTATGTAATAACTTATGCGAAAGTCTATCTGTCTGTCTCTTCTTTACGGCTCAACCACCTCACCGATTTGGAAGAAATTTGGTACATAGTTTGCGACCCGAGAAGGACATTTAATCCCGGAAATTACATGGGAACGGGAACTATGAGGGCGTTCCCATTACAACGAAGAACAATAATTTATCTTCTTAATGTATGGAAAAGAGATGGAAAGATAGTATTATTACAATTCAAATAAATAGTAGAAATCAAAATATTACAGTATTAGTATAAATTAGATACCGAACAATAAAATTTCTCATTTTATGGTATTAAAACATCGCCTTTTGACTTGATTTTATGTTTTGACTTGATTTGTATCACTTTTCATGAGAACGCTATAGGATGTAAAATAGAAATAAAAAAAGAATTAATAATGACTCACCAAGTCTGTATAGCACACGCCTTGTTCCCTTCCACGTAATTATTTACGAACAGCAAGTGTGACCACCAATATGTTCTACACATGTTAATGATTGGTGTCACGTGGTAGTCCCACAGTGGACCCGAACCCACGTGGCGATACCACGTGGTTATGAAACCTAGGATCACTGCGAGGCTGCCGGTTAACCTGGGAAATGGTTATTAAGTAAATTACGTACTATTTGCCACCTTATACTGTAAAACTAAAAAAAAAGACGGGTTGCACTCCGGGAGTGCCGGCAGAAGTGAAAACTTGATTATTAACGTTCAGCATGGTATATTGGAATGGTATCCGTCTTACGCATGGAATACAAGGGCTAAAAAAAAAAGAAACATCCGTCTTACGCTTTTTCGATCAGGCCACGTGTCCTGACGCGGGTTTAAGATTTTATACCCAACGCCGCTAAAGAAGTTTTCACTTCAAAAAAAAAATACAATAAAACAGCAATGGTGTTCTTTTCTTATTTTATTGGAACGAAATTTCATCATGATGCGTTGCGAAAGGGGGCTAGACGTAAGACCAAAAGTTGTAACGACACTTTTTGCCCTACAGATTGATATAAAAACACAGATGATAGTTAACAATTATTTACAGATTTTATATTGTAATATCAAAACAATCATAGTTTTTTTTTTAATTCAATACAATCGCGATTTTTTCTGAAGATAAATTTTAATCACTAGAAAATTATGACAAACAATAAAAACTACATACCTGCACCACCTATAAAACAGTATAAGCGGTAGTTGCGACCACGTGAGGCTCTTGGTGTGAGGGTTCACCTTCAGTGAGTAGACGAGCAAACACCCCGACATGAGGAAGTAGGTCTGTACTAACATCATACCGTTGTAGATAAAGTGGTACAGGATATTGTCGTATGTCTGGAATTGTTAATGTTAAAATCTTTAAAGAATTGAATTCTTTGTTTGCTCGTAAACTTATTTATTAATTTATTTTATTTACTACTAGTATTCTTTAATACAACTATATGGTCTGAGGTATACAAAAATAAAAGTAAAAACCGTTTAGTGCATTTGGCGGCCTTATCACTTAGTAGTGATCTCTTCCAGAAAATCGAGACAAAAGGTAATCAGCTCAATAAAGTTTAAAGATGGGTAGCATTCTTTTATAATCTGAGTATAACCTGTATTATTGTAAAGTTTCATCTAAATTCGTCCAGCAGTTTATCGTGAAAGAGAAAAACATATTCATCCTGACCTCAAAAACTTTCGCATCATCACTACATAGTATAAAACAAAGTCGCTTTTTCTGTCCCTATGTCCCTTTGTATGCTTAAATCTTTAAAACTACGCAACGGATTTTGATCATCGAGATATATGTACTCCAAACAAAAACATTGCGCGCGGCCGATGTGGTGGGGTACGTGTGG
>CAJQZN010042745.1:52238-73912 GCA_907164685.1 Colias eurytheme
TTTATTTTAAAATAACCAGCTTTTACGTTATATAAGTTGAAATCTTCGTGTTTTTGCGATCTTATAAATGCGGAAAACGCAAAATTTCATATTGTTTAATGTATTTACAAATATAAATTACTATCTACTGTAACTTACCATTGCTATTTTTCCCGTCCTTGCCGAGCGTTCGATTCAGTCTCCAATCATATATCGTTGCTATAAGATTTATCATCACCAATATAAACAGACATCCACCAAACATAAAATCTCCTATATCTATTTTGAAGCCTTCATTTGGTTGTTTACAGTAATAAATTGATATACTGGTATTTAAACCGTATCTTTTTCCGTAATATTCGTTGATGCATCCCTCAAGGGCCGATTCTAGGTCCTTTGTGTTTCCTATATCTATTTTCGATATGTATGATTTACATCTACGAGTGACACATATTCCATGATCTAAGTAAGTGTAGTTATAATGTACTATTTCGTCTGCTGAGTATGTCTGAAAATATAAGTTTTTTTATATTAATTTTTTGTTGTGAAATCATTTATTCGATTAACGAACATGATTCAAATTGTAAATATGTACATGCATTCCATTTTTAAGTCTAATTAACTTTTTATTACTTACTAGTTAGTATTTTCTCACATTTATCTCTTTGAAGTTCTCATTTACAAATTGTTTTGTGTGTATTTTTATCCTAACAATTTACATATTTTGCTAATATCAATTGTCTGTAAATAATTTAGACCAACGAACTCATTTTAACCGTCATTTCAACTAACTTTCAAAAAAGGAGGAGTTTCTTAATACGACTTTATTTTTTTGGATTCGTAACCTTAGAATTTTCGACTGAATCAACCTATATAATTCTTAATTTTATTTGATAAAGATTTTTGCCTTCCGGTTGGTCCTATTTTGCCTAATTTAGTTTGAAGGCGGTTTAGTTTTAATTAATTATTCAATACATAATTAATTCTAATAGGCTTACCTCAATCATTTGCATTAGTTCATTTTTCGGATTTGCCGTGAGAGAGATGCTCACGAGGCAATATAGACCATCTTCTTGACTCGACAAACATCGGCCATAGTTGTCCAAATGGAAGAGCGGTGGCATCCGCGCGTGTTCAGTTTCTATAATAAAAGAAAATATTATATACATATAATTAACCAAGAATCTAGGTATACATAATATTATAAAGCTGAAGAGTTTGTTTGTTTGAACGCGCTAATCTCGAGAACAACTGGTCTAATTTGAAAAAATGTTTTGGCGTTAGCTAGCTCATTTATCGAGGAAGGTTATTTTAGGCTATATATTAAATTATGATCACGCGATCAACAGGAGCGGAGCCACGCGGGTAAAACCGCTCGGCACTGCTAGTGTTTAATATAGACTGTGACTCATTTTTACTCTTGAAAGGAACATTTTGCCCATATTCCAAACATATTTTTTCGTTGATATACTGTTATGTACCTACTATTTGGTCGACATGTGATATTGTCTGTAGGATAGACCTTCCTCATAATTTAACTTATTAGTTACTAGTGGTCCGCCCCGGCTTCGCCCGTGGTACCTACATGTTTAAACTATCCTATCTCTCAAGTTGGATCGAACTGCACATGGTGTGCGAATTTTATTATAATCGGTTAAGTGGTTTACGAGTCCATTGAGGACAAACATTGTGACACGAGATTTGAATACCTACGTTAATTCTATTACTCAGTTTGGATAGATTGTTGATTGATAGATTGTGAGGTTGGGAAGTGAAATGGGATAGGTTTTTCATAGATTTGCCTGTGTTTTTATTGATTAAATTATTTTTTTGATTATTCATATTTCTTCTTCGGTATCAAGTACTGACATATTTATACTTAAAACTTATCAAATTCTTCACCAAATCTTTATAATCTAGTAAAAATAAAAGTTATCGTTCTTACGTATGTCAGTAAAAGTTGTTTTTTAACCGACTTCAAAAAAAAGGAGGAGGTTATCAATTCTGCCGGTATGTTTTTATTTTTATTTTTATGTATGTACACCGATTACTCCGTGGTTTCTGAACCGATTTACGTGATTCTTTTTTTATTCGATGCGGGATGGTGTCGAATTGGTCCCATAAAAATTTTATTCGGATAGGCCCAGTAGTTTTTATTTTATGAGCATTTTTGTCTGTATTTGTAAATGTTGCAAGTGCAAGTTTGAAGTCGGTTGTTTTTAACGCAGTTATTGACTTGTTATTTAATCTGTGATACGTGTAGAATCAATTATTTTATTTTATTATTTCTCAATACGGAAAATTTTAACTGACCCTGTATCGAACTTCAATGAACAACTTGGAACTTTTTGTGACTAATCTCATGACTTCCTGATATTAATATTGTTTTTGATGTGAAGCTTCTTAGAGCGCGTTGAGAGTAAAATTTAAAGGTCGCGTCATTGCAATACCGTCACGTCATGGAGTAAGGCGACGACGGTTTTGGTATCTTCGAATCTTGCTAAAGAAATTTCACTTCTGGCACGTGTGCTGGGGTCACACGCTTTTTTTATAAATTGTATTAAGTACATCTTGTATTGGTCATCACCTGATATTGATTGTATCAATAGCTGTTAAAAATTTTGTTAAAATGGAATAAATCAATTTTTCATTCACTGCAAATAGCCCTATTTTTAGAGGTTTTGCATAAAGATCAGGAATCCATTGCTTACGACAAGAAAATTCTTAGATAACTTTAAATGGATCTAGTTAATTAATTGAAATAGTTTATTGTTATTTTGAAACAAAAAAATATTATGAGGTTGGAAATAATCTAAAAAACAGAAACACAATCGATATTTTCATATTCAATAATTCCAAGCGAGTTTTTAGTTTGTAAAACTAAATTATATTTTTTTAAATTTTCAACACTGAACCTACGTACATAGTACCTACTACATAAATTCGAATTAGGTATGTGGGTATGTACCTATATATATGTATACAAGGATAAGGGATAAACCGAACAGAGCATTAATTAATGCAGTGTAAAAATAAACTTAATATTGGTTTCTCTGTAAGTGACAAAAGTCAAGTGCAAGGACAGTACTTTCGATGGCATTTAACCCACTTAGGTTATTCCAAGATTAATCATAAGTTTAACATGAAAATGAAAATGAAAAATTAAACTTAATCACTCTATCTATTAAAAAAAACGCATGTAAATCCGTTGCGTAGTTTTAGAGATTTAAGAGAAAGCGACTTTGTTTTATACTATGTAGTGATTAGTATGATTTGCACTCATCAATTCATCAATGTATTGTTTTTCAAAAGCGAATATCCAATCAAAAAGATCTTAGTGAATAGAATTATTATCTGATTCAAAAATTAAAATCAAATAAATGTTTCACAAATCCACGGCCGTTATTTTGATTCCAAACTTGTTTAGACCTAAGTATATCTAATAATAATTGATCCACTAACCTTTGAACGGCTGTAACTTCCCATACACATACATATTAACAAACTTATTATCTTTTCACTTTAAAATCATTATTAACAACATTTATGAGGATTATTCTAATGGAGCTACGATTAAATACAACATAAATACAGAATTCTTTTCTTTTTCGTGTTCTAAATTCAAATTTCAAAACGATGAATTAAAAAAAACAAGTAAGCAAAGGAATCTGGGAACTGCTAAAAAACAAAAAACGGTTTAGTGGACTTTTTCAAATTAAAAATACTTATATATATAATTTTTAACTGAAAAAAGTCTGCTATTTTTTGGGAAAACGAACAATGAGGCACAATATAAAATTATGAATTTAAATTATGATGTAAATCTTTCTGTTTCTGAAAAAAAAAGTCTTATAAATTTTCATTCCATCTTTAAAATAAAATTTCCCGCGCAATTACTTACAACAAAAAATCATTTTTAAATTAGTTTCACTTATTAAGTATTAAAAGTGTCGTTTATCATATTATGTATTATATTATTTTAAGTTTATGTTCAAATTTCGCCGTTAAAATTGTAAATACCTACTTATTAAACAAAAACAGTGTTTCATCTTGAACAATTGATTCGCAAAATGTAAGTACTGTATAGTTTAATTTAATTATCAGTAGTAGTAGTTATTATAATTTATTAAAAATCGTTAAATTGTTTTAACGGTCTTCAAAATTTCTCAAATTTAAAAGAAATTATGATTAAATACGGACCGCGGCTTCGCCGTATAGTCATAGCAAAACCCGCAACATCGCAAACTATTGTACCAAATTTCATTTAAATCGGTTGTGTGGCTTAGCCGTGATGAACAGAAAGACAGACAGACAGACAAAAGTACTTTCGCAATTAGTAACTGTATACAACATAATGTGACATGTGTTCTTTAAAAAAAACCTATTACTAGGAGATCTTTGTATCTTCAACGTAACTTCTAAGTTTGAATGAATCGAATATTATTCATGAATAATTTATAAATTGATATTTATTAACCGTTCGCTCAACTTTACAATTTTACTTAAAACTGAACGAGATCACGATAAAGGTCTCATAACCTTCTGTAGGGTCGGCCAATTTTGATTGCCAATGTTCGAATTACAAGAAATAAAAAAAATCTTAAACATTTATACGTTTAATTGTAGTATTTAGTAGATAGCAGAACTTTTGAAAACTAAATTTAAAAAGGGATGTCGCTTGATTACTGAACATTATTACAATTATTATACAAAACACAGGCGGCCGCGGCGCGGCGCTTCGCGGTTTCACCCGCGTGGCTCCGCTCCTATTGGTCTTAGCGTAATGATATTATAGCCTATAGCCTTCCTCGATAAATGGGCTATCTAACACCGAAATAATTTTTCAAATCGGACCAGTAGTTCCTGAGATTAGCGCGTTCAAACAAACAAACTCTTCAGCTTTATAATATTAGTGTAGATTAAAAAAATGGAAGTCCCGTCCCCCCTTCGGGTATTCAGGATAGCACATCCTTTTCATGGATAGGTTTCCTTATTTTAATATAAAATGAATAATTTATTAATAACGAAATAATCAATAAATACGAGCATAGAATGTGGTTCTGTAGTAGATAATTTATACATAAATATTATGAATTAATTTAAAACCAGACCCCATTCCCTGTCAGTAATTAAAAGTTTTAATTAGGCCTAGTCATAGTTATTAGTTTTTAGAATAGATTTAATTTTAAATACAAACTACTCTATTTCATAATTATTGTACAATAAAGTTTATATAATACTAGCGGTCCGCCCCGGCTTCGCCCGTGGTACATATGAAAAATAGATGTAGGCTGATTCTCAGACTTACCCGATATGCACAGAAAATTTCATGAGAATCGGTCCACCCGTTTCGGAGGAGTATGCAGACTAACATTGTGACACGAGAATTTTATATATAAGATTATATACTATACCTACTAACATTATAAATGCGAAAGTAACTCTGTCAGCAGATAGTATTAACTATTAAGTAATTATAATATGCCTGTATTTTATTATATCGTAATAAAAATATTTATTATTTACAATATTTATGTCGTTTAAGAATCTATAAAACATTCGACGTTGCTAAATCGTGACAGACATGTACACAATTTTTCTTACAAATATTAATGTCGACTAAAACACGCATTTTTGTCCGTATTTAAGTACCTCTGTAGGTACTATCTAATATATAAAATTTTCATGGCGCGGTGTTTCTAATTAAAGTTTAAACTCATCCGAAACGACTTGAACGATTCTCATGAAATTTCGTATGCATATTCGATAGGTCTGGGGGGGGACTTCGATATCCCGTGATAGGAGTACCTTAAAAGCAGAACAACATTTGCCGGAACAGCTAGTAATTTTCTAAATTTATCCATGTAGTAATTTAATTTATACCTAACTAGCGATCCGCCCCGGTTTCGCCCGTGGTACATATTTACGTTTTCCGGGATAAAATACATATACATAAGTAATGGTAAAAGAAATTTTGAAAACGGTCCAGTAGTTTTTGAGTCTATTCAATACAAACATACAAAAATACAAAGGTTTCCTCTTTATAATATTAAGTATAGGTAGATATATTCTCACTCTATTTATTTCTCTTATTTATTTTTTCTTACATTAGCCAAATAGCTTGAAAGTTAAAGAGTAGGTACAATAATAAATTTGATTGTATAGACTTTTATAGTTTATAGGTGACTAGAGGTCCGCCCCGGCTTCGCCCGTGGTACATATTTCGCAATAAAAGGTAGCCTATGTCCTTTCTCGGGTATCAAAATATCTCCATACCAAATTTCATGCAAATTGGTTCAGTAGTTTAGGCGTGATTGAGTAACAGACAGACAGAAAGAGTTACTTTCGCATTTATAATATTAGTATGGATTTTCATATTTCATAAGCGATTTAGAAATTAAGTCTAAAATAATGACAGGCAGTAATGTAGGCAGTATTGTTCTTAGGCTTGTCAATTAATATAAATAATAATTATTAATTAAAAACTTATATTTGTTACGCAAAATTAAAAATATGCGCTGGTGACATCCTAATTTATTCAGTTTCAATTGTTTAAAGGGCATATACTCAAACTTATCTATATTTAAGATCTTTCTAGAACTATATACAACTAAAATTAAATACGGTAAAAGCATGTAAAAGAACTCACCATTAAGTCTATAACAATAAACATCACGACATGAGAACAATAAAACAGTTAAACACACTATTAATAACATTTTTTGCGATAAAATTTCACAACGCGAGCACCTCGTTCGGAAATTTCGATTAAATGAATAATTTAAGGTCAGCATCCGCTATACATTTATTTATAAGTACTGAAGTTCAAAAGCGAAGTAACGACGGGTTGTAAGGACTTCATTTTTGACCTTAACACTGCTGGTTAAGCGCGAGATTGTCAAATGTCTCGAGGGTTCCGAAATCGGAAAGGTGAAATTTTAAAAAAAAGTAATAAAATCTAGTAATAAATTGGTCTTATTTCTATTGGAAACTACATATTTCTAAAAATAAATGGCCATTTTTTACGTTTTATTAAAGGCACAAGGTTCTTATGGAGAGAAAACACCAAAAAGGATCAATATAGAGCAGAACATCGCTTGCCAGGGCAGCTAGGATTTTGAAAAAAAAAGGGGATTAAAAAGTGTATCTCTCTTAATGTAAAAAATATCGTAGATATATCGGAAAACTTTCCAGTTTCCAGGTGAAAATTTATTACTATAGAAAACTATGAAGTTCCAACTACTAAGAAAATGATTTTCTTGTGTTTTCTTTCATTAATTCGACTAAAATTAGGTCCACATGTAGAGAGGTTATGGAAATTTTATAGTCGTTTTATAGAAATTACAGTTGTCTCTTTTTTCAGTTTGCAGCAAAACCTTTATCATAATTTAAGTTTTAGTTTTACTATTAGATAGAATTTATCTCAAGGGTTTGAGAAAACGTAAAAAAATAAATTATAGGATCCTCCGAATAGAATCTTAGTTATCCCGTGCTAAATTTAAAACTTATGTAAAAAATGTATTAGTTCAGAGAGCCTATTAGGGTCCGTTCACACAGACCGGCTCGGAGAGCATCGGCGCGCATTTTTCTTTTCACACAGACCGGATCGTATACGCTTGGAGTTGGTCGGAGCGGAGCCGCCAACTATTTCACATAGACCGGCTGGAAGCTACCGGATGCGCATACAATCGGAGCCGAACGGCTGCGCGAACGAGAAAAAGTACGCGATCGGAGCCGGTCAGCTCCTCTTATTATTTCACACCAAGCGCGTTCAAGCTTTCATAATATCAAAAGCAGTGCACACGCAAAAATAAACCTTACTGAAAATACTAAAAACTCTGTTTTCATCGTGATAAGAATCTGCTCTCCTCTCCGAGCCGGTCTGTGTGAACGGACCCCTACCGACAGTGTTAAGGAATATATGGAAGATGAAAATCCATGGAGGGTTGTCGCGTAAGAACCATAGGACAGTTCGTTGGCATATTATGATATATTATGTAGTTGGATATAAGTTACTTAGTGTGTAAAATTAAATTATAATATTGACATGATTTTAAAACAACTATGGAGTTTTTTGCCGGTTCTTCTCCATAGATACTGCTTTCCGAATCGGTGGTAAATATTAAAAATATGTAATGACGATTCGACACTTTCGAATTCTAAAAGAAGTCTATTTGAATAAATAAATGTTTGAGTTTGAGTTTGATATAATATAGCCTATGCCCATACAGCGTTCCTCGAAATGGGCTATCTAACACCGAAAGAATTTTTCAAGTCGGACCAGTAGTTCCTGAGCTTAGCGCGTTCAAACAAACAAACTCTTCAGCTTTATAATATTAAAGTATAGATAGGGCATACAATAAACAGTTATTTTCTGCTGTTTACAAATTATTAGAGACATCAACGTACTACCCCGCGGGACTCTAAAAATTAAGACGTAAGTATTTCCAAAATTATATTAATTAATTTTTCTTTTACACACACATTGTAAAAACTAATATTTTTTATCATACAACATTAAATACATAAGAATTTCATAATACATAATTCAACATTTTGAGTTTTATTTACGGCTTTTTCTATATTTCAAACAATTACCTAGTCATGTACTTACGTAATTGTAATAATAAAAACTTTTAAATGTTGTTTGTAAAATAAATTTTAAAATCTAAGATTTTATAGAAATTAGCACTTCTTTATAAAAGATTATAGATAGCCATCATCAGACAATTTTAGAATTATAGCTAAATGAATAAAAGACATCCTTATTTTATAAATAAAAATAATTTTTTGATCAAAACAATTCTTATATTATACATATATATGTACTATTATGTAACTATATACCTACAATGTTTTCTGAATAAGAGAGCCTCTGCTCTTTCTTATAAATAAATATATAGAATAGAATCAAGGTAGTCCATTAAATTTTCAGTTTTATTTGTGAAATAGATAAAAATATGTTTTGATTATCCTTTTGAAACAAATTAAAATAAAAAATTTCATCTTGGATTGAAATTTGAAATCTTACAAAAATAAAAATGTCCATTGACCCCATCACAAAAAAGGTAAAGAAAGTAAAAACGTTGGATATTTTAATTATTTTTTATTTATATTTCCAAATCTTCGAGTTCAAACATTCCACATTCAATTTTCTTTTTGCAGTTCAATGGCAGTTCATAATTTTTTAACGAGTACTAGCTTTCCGCCCGCGGCTTCGCCCGCGTTTTCAAAGAAAAACCTGTTTCCGGATTTCCGGGATAAAACCTATCCTATGTCCTTTCTCGGGTATCAAAATATCCCTATACCAAATTTCATGCAAATTGGTTCAGTAGTTAAGGCGTGATTGAGTAACAGACAGACAGACAGAGCTACTTTCGCATTTATAATATTAGTATGGATTGACATAAGGCCTTATTTGCATATATTTATTTTCATTTTAAACGTATCTTACTAATTAATTATTATAAACGCGAAAGTTTGTAAGAATGTATTGAAAATGGATGTTATTCTTACAAAAACAGCTGATCGGATCTCTATGGATTTTGGCACAGAGATAGATTAGTCTGGATAAGCTTAACATATATTTTCAAGCAAGTTGTTACTTTATTTTGAAGAGAGTTCAGTAGTTGCACAGGAATACGATTTTAATAGATATTTCATAACAGTTTGAGTGTGCGAAAATGTGAAGAGAAATATTCGTTCTTTTATTTTACTTACATGGATTTTATAACCTAACTAGCGGTCCGCCCCGGCTTCACCCGTGGTACATATTTCGCAATAAAAGGTAGCCTATGTTCTTTCTCAGGGTCTAAACTCTAAAGATTATCTGTGCCAAATTTCATCAAAATCGGTATAGTATAGTTTATGCGTGAAAACCATACATACATACATACATACAAACTTTTCCTCTTTATAATGTTAGTAACTATAGACATATTATTATTCATTCAACTATCGCATAAGATCTAAAAAGTTATCTTATTTTTAAAAGAAGTCTAAGAAATTGAATAAATAAATGTCTGTGTTTGAAAAAATATGTTTTGTTGATAGAATAGCCGAAACAATTTAGCTGTGATCTCCAGCTAATTTTGCAATTAAAATGACAAATTAATATGTATGGAAAATTACTTGACAAAGTGTCAAACATCGAGGTCATCATCATAAAGCTGTTAAACCGGCCCTATTCGTCTGTAAAATGCAACAATAACTAAAATACTTTAAATATTTAAAACCACTGTTAGTTATATAATATCACAGTTGATAATAAATAATAATATTATTACTAGTTTTTATGTACCCAATAACGCCATCTATTAGCAAAATAAGCAAATCTCAATGCAAAAGATGTATGCTTAAATCTTTAAAACTACGCAACGGATTTTGATGCGGTTTTTTTTAATAGATAGAGTGATTCAAGAGGAATTTTTTAGTATACAGTGCAACCTTAATATAACGTACCTCAATATAACGATTTCCTCGATTTAACAAATTTTTCGTAATCCCCTTGAATTGTCCATAAGATTCAATACAAAATATCCCTTTACATTACGAACATTTTTTGCGAACAACCTCATTATAACGAATTTTTAACTATCAAGAAAAGTATAAATACCTCTAATTAACGAATTTTGTCAACCCAAAACCTTTATATAAAGTTCCAACCAATGTAATGATTCTAAAAATCTCATAGTATGTGATTCATGTCGCGACAGTTTTCGACATGCTTTTGTTCGTAAAACGATCATTTTTGTTTAATTTAAATTGGAAAGTAATGTGAACACTGCTGCTCGTCACTATTGTTAAAGATTCAAGTTGAAATGGATCAGAAACGGAAAAAACCTCTTTATAACGAATTTTAGACCAACCTAAAAATATATTATATATATAACCTCAAATTAACGAACCTCAGTTCAACGAATTACTTGATATAACGAATATTTATTTGTTCCCTTCAGATTTGTTATATCGAGGTTGCACTGTATATACTTATTATGTTTTAGACAAAGCGGGCGAAACCGCGGGCGGAAAGCTAGTATTAGAAAACAAGTAACATAATATTCCTACTAACTTATGTGTTTCCAACAGCGCCATCTATTTAAAACTAAAAAAGCCTCAACAATTATTAGAAACCTTACTCACGCCCATCGCACATTCATAATTACATATTTACCGCTCTTATTTTAGTAGGCGCTATAAATTCTTACAAGCCCCAACTAAATCAGCTAGGAATGCGTAGATATAAAGCCTGGATGGATGAATTCATTTTTGGTTGAAAATAATAATCACTATCTTATAAAACAAATTCAACTGTAGTGAATTTTAAACAATTTAGTTGTATCGCGTTTAGAAAATAAAACAAGTACCTATCGATTTCCCAGGCCCTAAGCCCGGGCTCATAGAAAGTTTCCTCCCTGTATATTCAAGCTGAAACTCAAAGCCAAACTCAAACATTTATTTGTTCAATTAGACTTCTTCTAGAAGCACTTTTGAATCGTCATAGGTAACATTTTTAACATTTATCCACCTTATTCAATACGCAATATGTAATTTTTCAACTTTTTTGTAAGGTTATTCTTATTTTCATTTAATGTGGTTCATGGTACTTAGTAATTAATATAATTAATTTATTGCCATATTCAAACGCATGATTCACATAAGGCTCACACCCAAATCTTGTTATTTATGATATTTTTATTATTTTAATACAATTAAGATTCATATTGATGAAAATGATTTCAAATGAATCATTTTTAACGCGGTGACAAAAAAGGGTGTATATTTTTGTTCCTAAAAAATCATTCCTTTCATTCATTAGAGTTTGAGTGATTACCTATTTACTCCTCGTAATATTATCAAAAAAATACTGAGCGCAGGGCCCAAGTTAAAAAAAAAACATCCTCTTTTTATAATTGGAGCCTATTTTTGCCCGTCCTGTCAAATTATTATTAATAAGAAGTTGATGTCTAAGTCCCTCCCTACGGGGTACTTCCCGTGAACACAGAAACCTGAAACTTGGTACAAAGCAACGTCTTAATTATATTAATGTCGCAGGCAAATTGTAGAATTTGTTGTCCGTCACTTTACAAACGCTCAGCATATTGTAATATACCGAGGATTTACTTTTTCCAAATGTCCACTGAAAAAAAAAAACGTTTGTTAGCCGAGAGAAACATGTGTTTTTTTAATGTAGTTAAAAACACTAACTTAACCTAACCCACCCTCTGATCCAAACCAAAAATTTCTGATTACGAATTCTCGACATATTACAAAATGCCGAGCGTTTGTAAACAGCGAAATAATACAATTTGCCTGCGACATTGATACCAGTTAAAGGAAAAATTGTGAAAAACAGAAATTTATAGTAACAACACAAAAAAACAGGTTTAAACAATGACGCACGAGTACGATTATTACTTAACCGATCAATCAATAAAAAAAATTGATGGTCAGTTTAATTTGCTTCAAATTAATTATTGGAACAAACCTTGCCCTTTGAAGGAAATTAAATATAATAATTTATTGTTAATCAAAAGATTTAGTTTTTTACAATATGAATATTTATTTGATACATATTATTTAAATTACACACATATTATTATTAATTAACATAAACACAGCCTACCCGAGCATAGGCCACATTAAAATAGCTTTCAAATGCTAAAACTTTAATAAAGTAGATAAATAAAGTCCTTAATCCTTATACGGTAATTCAGTTTCGTTTCGTGTAATACTGAAATGATTTAAAAGAGCAACTTTGGAGTTTCTTGCCGGTTCTTCTCCATAGATACTGCTTTCCGAATCGGTGGTAAATGATAAAATATGTATTGACGTTTCAAAAGTGCTTCTCGAAGAAGTCTAATTCAATAAATAAATGTTTGAGTTTGAGTTTGAGTTTGTAAGTATAAATATTCTTGAGGATTCGTGTTGCAACCACGATCAAAAGTTACAGTACGATTCAAAAACTTAATAGCCGTTCGGAATATCGTACGTTCCGATGTACAATTTTGGGTATCAGCGGGATTGTCAACTTGATTGTGCCTTTTTATTAAGTGGGGAAATCACGTAGTCGGATTCACCTAATAAAACCCCACTTAGTTCCGTCGAGCCGCTTTAATGATGGGGCCGCGGGTATTGGTTGGAATTCTTCCGCGACAAACTTGACTGTACCTGCCAGGTACTGTACTGTACCGACATCACGTAACGCATGAGTCATGACATGTATTATCATCTAGGGGTGACTATAATACGGAAAATGACAATGACTGTACTTCACACTTTTTCAAATATACCGGGTGTAATCGTTAAGTGTGGACATTCGATTATTCCGTAACTATTACAGATATCAAAAAACTTTAAACTGATTAAAAGTACTTAACCTAATGAGTTAAATGACAATAATAACTTTTTCAAAATAAAACGAGAAATACCCAAAAATATTACATGAACCGCTCCCATGCATTTTATTTCCCATACATTTTGTGTTCAAAGCAAATATTCGAAATGACATGGGGCGGACCGCTAGTGTATAATAATATTATAAATCTATATTAAGCTTTAAATAATAATTCATTCATTTTCTTTTCGCTTATATAACAACTCCAAGTTGACCTTAAAGTAGCTATACTTGGCCGAAAACATAATAATTTGATACAATGACACATTATTTATTGTTAATAACATTACAATTATCTTTAAACAAAACCTTTTTATTAATTTTAACTTTAGTGGAAAAAACGTCATGTGATTTACATATTTTTAATTGACCGCGTATAAAGGCTCGGTTTTCATTTGTTTTTGTTTATTTTTTTTGGATTGTATAATGTATGTATATATAATCACAGTCAAGGTATTGTTATTCATGTATATTGTTGTGTATATAGTACATATGAATATGATTATGATTTGTCATATCATAAGTAGGTACATTAGATTTCCGCCTGCGGCTTCGCCCGCGTTTTCAAAGAAAAAACCCGCATAGTTAGTTGAATAGGCACCTTCTAGGTAAACATGTTCCAACTTAGGACGCGTTGTCACTTACCATCAGGTGAAACAGCGGCCAAATGTTTACCTATTCATGAATAAAAAAAATAAAAAAAAAGTTCCTGTTCCCGTGAGATTTCCGGGATAAATCCTATCCTATGTATTAATCCAAGTTACCCTCTATATGTGTGCTAAATTTCATTGTAATCGGTTCTGTAGTATTTGCGTGAAAGAGTAACAAACACACACACAGACACGTCCTCACGAACTTTCGCATTTATAATATGACTTTCAGTGTAACCTGCTAAGATATTATTATCCGCGAGCTGAAAGCTGAAAGCTAGAACCGAATTTGATGATTATTTTCTACTAGCTGTGCCCTGCGGTTTTACCCGCAGTACTCCACTCCTGTTGGTCTTAGCGTAATGATATATAGCCTTCCTCAATAAATGGGCTATCTACCACCGAAATAATTTTTCAATACGGACCAGTTCCTAAAATTAGCGCGTTCAAAGAAACAAACTCTTCAGCTTTATAATATTAGTATACCTTTTTTTAACGTTGGGAAATGCCTTTACGCATCCCCCCCCGGCAGTTTTACTGTCCAAGGGGGTATGTGGGACTCGCTGCGAAGCCATACCCACTAAAACCTAACGGTGGCCGTCTATCACCCTAAACGACGGGGGTTAACAGCCAGGCCTTATACCCCCGCATAATATTAGTATAAACTCAAACTCAAACTCAAATTAAAACTCAAACATTTATTTATTCAATTAGACTTCTTATAGAAGCACTTTTGAAACGTCATTACATATTGCACGCCTCATAAGCGAAGCGTTGAGGTGGGTACTACTAGGAAATAATATTGTAATACTGTGGTACTACTGTCACTTCGCGCAAAACATCTGATTTTTCAAACTTAAAATGTCTTTATGTATCATACATTGCACTTTTAAGATAATACATACACACACATATTAAGAAAAAACACTATTTTTAACGTTCATGATATTTTTGATGTCATTTTTGTTATTTAAACTAGTTAAAAAAACAGTTTAAAAAAGTTCTGTCTTGGACGTCCGTGTGTCTGTATGTGCGGATCCTTTTTCTTGTTAACACGATAGCGACCGAAATACTTTACTAATCGAGTCTTTTTTTTTCTCTTACGCTTGAGTATGCTCAGGAATAGAACCCTTTTATTTTTCAGGATCTGATTCGATGTGGTTTAATTGTTATTAAATAAACAAAAATAATAATTAATAAATATTTATTAAAAAAAAATTATGAGGCGTGCACTTTTGGATTTTCCAAATTATTTTAAAATTTACCACCGATTCGGAAAGCAGTATCTACGGAGAAGAACCGGCAAGAAACTCCATAGTTGCTCTTTTAAATCATGTCAGTTTTACAATTTTACAAAATACATATGTAACATCATATATTATAATAACCTACATCATATATTATAATAACCTACATACAATTTATATACCTAGATGAAGATAAATAAAAGTCCTCCCATAACTAAGGGGTAATCAATTGAAGGTTTTTTTTATAATTTATCCTTAATTGTGTTTACATTCCTCACGTAAATAAAACCGGTATATTAAATAGACCTTTTTTATTAATTTATTTAGTGGGGAAATCATAGACCACCTGTATAATTCAAAATAGTAATGTCTGTTTAGTTTTACACAGTGCGTGCTATCAACATGATGTTTCTAGGGGCAAGTTTAATATTTTTATTTCAATCGTGCAGTGGAGTTATATATCATTTGAATGGTGAGTTTTTAATAATTAAAACATTTTTTATTTTATTTAAAAAAAATTTAAATATTGTAATAGTTGTAGTACATTTTTTTGGAAATAGAAGAATTTAGAAGCGCTGAAATTTTATTATTATTTCATATCAAAAAACATTGTCTTTTAATACCTGCTTTGCAGAATACAAAATTTCTTTTGAATATAATTTAAGTAGAATACAGCCATAAATAATAAAAAATATTACCTACGTTTATAATATTAGTGTCATAGAATCGATTAACTGATTAAAATTTTCTTATGACTTAATATTAGCCCAAATATTACAAATTACAGTTTCGCTCGCGGCTTCGCCCGCTTTGGCTAAAACTTAATAAATTATACTAAAACCTTTCTCGATATATCACGAAATAATCACTCTACCTATCTATTAAAAACCCGCATCAAAATCCGTTGCACAGTTTTAAAGATTTAAGCATACATAATGATATAGGGATATAGGGACAGAGAAAGCGATTTCTACTATAGCTATGTAGTGATGACGTTATTTACGGTAAATTTTGCATATGAAATTGCAGTAAAAATCGGCCAGTACTTTATACATGAAAGGAAAATTATAATTTTTAAGTACTATTTATTTATTTTACCCATATTTCAAGAGCTAAAACTACTCACCAGATTTATTTACCAAAACTTTTTCAAGTGTTTTTCAAATCTATAAAAGTGAAGTCCCGTGTCCCCTAGTGGGGTAAGGGGCAGATGCATTATACATCTGTTTCACTGATCGATTTTCTTTGGGGACAAGTAGGTGATCAGGATTCTGTGTCCTACCAGACCGAGACATTTTTTTTCTTCGTCTCCACCGGGAATCGAACCCAGGACCGTTCGGTGACGCTCACGCGTCAACCACTGTACCAAGGAGGCGGTTTTTCTTTTACTTATTAATCTAATAAAAGCGTATACCCTGATGAATAGGTATGTAAACAAAGCGCCATAATGTCCAAGATATGATAATATCAAAAAAAAACATGAATAATTATATTACAAATTATAATATTTAAATAATTAAAGTACAATAGGAAGTATTGCATAACAAAAAAAATGAAGTAATCTAGTAAACTGGTTAAAGTACAATCAACTCTATTTTTTACACGCTTTATATTAGCTTCACCTGTATGTTTGTAACCGACTTCTTTGGGCGCGATTTTGACCCACTTTAAACGGCCAGATTTCGTTCAAACTTTGTAGATTTATTTAGGACCAATGACAATACACTAATTTGATAAAATAAATAATAGTTAAAAAAAATAAAAAAACACGCGTTTTATAGAAAACCGAACTAAAAGCGTGTTTTTTAGTTTTTTTTAACTATTATTATTATTGTATTGTATTAGTCCGTTGTATCCACATGCTGGGCAAAGGCCTCCCCAAAGCGCTTCCATGAATCACGATCTTGTGCTATTGTAGACCAGTCTCTATTAAATTGGTCCAGTTCATCCCACCATCCATACCATATACTTAATCTAGATATAGCTATTTATTTTTAAATTTTATAAATTACTAGCTTTCTGCCCGCGGCTTCGCCCGCTTTGCCTAAAACATAATAAATTATATATGTACTAAAACCTTGAATCACTCTATCTATTAAAAAGACCGCATCAAAATCCGTTGCGTAGTTTTAAAGATTTAAGCATAGGTACATAGGGACAGAGAAAGCGAATTTGTTTTATACATACTATGTACATCTAGTGAAATGTTTGTATTTCTTTACACACCTTGTAAAAAAGCACGGGTTAAATTTTTCTATAGGAATTACATAATAATTATTTGATTTTGGCCGTGGGTTCGTCCGCGGGTGAAACCGCGCTTCATAGATAGTATGTTGTGTGAATGTAGTTAAATAAACAATGAACACTTTTTATTACATTATTTTAATGTTTTTGTCGTGTGTTTTTTATACTGCACGCATTGGTCATATTCTTTAATTTTATTATAATAAATAAATAAATATTCAACACAATTTTCACACACGGCACGATCTGATCCCATACTAAGCTTTCGCTTGTGTTATGGAAACCAGATGGCTGATAAACATACATATATAATTTTAAATTAATACTTTTATAGATAAATAGTGGTCCGCCCCACAAGTGGTACATATTTAGTATCCTATGTCCTTCTCCTGGCTCTAAACTACCTCCCTGTCAATTTTCAGCTAAATCGGTTCAGCCGTTCTTGAGTTATAGATTAACACCCAGACACAGAGCAAACATCTATGTTTATCACACAAATATTTTCCCCGTGTGGGAATCGAACCCACGACCTCTGGCTTGGAAGGCAGGGTCACTACCAACCAAGCCAACCGGTCAGTCGATGCGTTTAAATCTGCTCTACAGCGGATATATTATCGTAATCTCTATTTAAACAATTACTACGCACATTTTTGAATTAATTAACGAACTAAAAAATCTTTTGAACCAAATTTGTATGTAAAATGTTTTTTTGTGCTATAAATAATTTAAATAAATAACTCAATTAAAAAATTTTGAGTAGTTATTACTCAAAATTATTTAATTAAGTCACATTTGTACGCTAATATGGCAAAAGTATATTTAGTTAAAAATATTTTTTATCATCACATCACGCATTTAAATTCCGTATAGGTACAATAAAAAAAAAGCCTAAAAA
Source organism: Colias eurytheme (assembly GCA_907164685.1). Lineage (NCBI taxonomy): Eukaryota > Metazoa > Arthropoda > Insecta > Lepidoptera > Pieridae > Colias > Colias eurytheme. Next base: position 70,650 of record CAJQZN010042745.1, read on the forward strand.
AGTCTTTCAAAGTAGTATCTACTTTTTAGACCACGTTGTGGCTTTAAAAAAAAGACGTGTGGCACTCGGGGACTGCCGCGGTAAGGCATGCTATTGCATGCTATGCCTTCAAGCCACACGTCCGCGCCCATCGGAGTGGGGAGCGTGAGGTTTTTCGTTACACAATTTCTGGATACGGTTCCCGCGCTCAAGGCCCGCGATAGAAGCTATGCAATAGCTTAAAAACTTGTATTAAAAATTCAAGCTAGTAACTAGGCCAATCCAAATTCATAGGCATAATGCATTTTTTCTAATAATCGATTTAATAAGAATTTTTTGAAACTATTAGACTTTGTGGAACAGATAGAAGACGTCGCGGTAGGCCGAAGAAGAGATGGTGAGATCTAATCAAATCAAATAAAAATTGTTTATTAGGAACAATAAAAACACATTACAAAAACTTTATGAACGATGGCACCCATAAAAGCTTAAATAAGCTGCAGCACAGGTGCCAACGCCCGCCTCGTCATAACATTAGTAGTTCCACTAACAGAAACACAAAGTAATGATAAAAGTAAGTAAGACGATTTAAATGAACGTGACCAATTTAAAAATGACTGGATTTCATTAGGACAAGACCGCGATTCATGGAAGCGACTTAGAGAGGTCTTTGCTCAGCATTGAGACATGACAGGCTGATATAATACAATATAACAACATTAGACTATTCAAATTAAAAAAAAATTGGTTGTCCGTAAAGTCGGTTTACAGACGATAGTTGAACGTGACAATGTCCGATTGTGCTTCTCTGTCGCTCGTTCCGCGCTCTCGCTTGCACTTCAAGCCTTACATGGAACGCCTCAGAGCGAGGTAACGCCGCATGAGTCATGTTTATTCGTGCGTGCAGCCGGCTCTATCGAATTATAGACGTTGTCACGTCAAAAATATGACCTTGAAATATTAAAAAGTATACACATATCATGTCCGTTAACAAACTGGTTGTAACGTGAGATCAATTATTGGAATTCAATCAGAGACAGGTTTTATACCCAACGGGGTTTTACTAAGGGCTTCACCCAGATTTGTTGACAAGCTACATTACCAGCTGTGCCCCGCGGTTTTACCCGCAGTATTCCGCTCCTGTTGGTCTTTTAGCGAGATGATATAAGTCTATAGTCTTCCTCGATGAATGGGCTATCTAACACGGAAAGAAATTTTTCTAATTGGACCAGTAGTTCCCGAGATTAGCGCGTTCAAACAAACAAACTTTTCAGCTTTATAATATTAGTATAGATAACCATGGGTTAGGTTAACGATTATACATTTCATTGTTATTATTAATTATACATGCATTGATGAACGAAAGAATGCTCTACGCCTGTTTACACTAAAAATTTGACATACCTAAGTGGGGTTTGAATGAGCATTCGCTCGATTGATCTAGATGCACAGTTAGAAGGGAGTTTTTAAATCGGTAAAATCTATACTAATATTATAAAGGTGAAGAGTTTGTTTGTTTGAACGCGCTAATCTCGGGAACTACTGGTCCGATTTGAAAAATTCTTTCGATGCTAGATAGCCCATTTATCGAGGAAGGCTATAGGCTATATACCATCTCGCTAAAACCAAAAGGAGCGGAGCACTGCGGATAAAACCGCGGAGCACAGCTAGACCTAGATAAATTAATAGAGTTATATTTATCTGTTAATTCTTTTAGACACAGAATACGCACGCATGCCGCCTCTAACTCAGCTAGATGATTATGTACAATGCCTACATCAAGAAAACAGTGTGTATTGCCAAGTTGCTGTCACATTACATGCAGAACCGGGGAACGAGCTTATGCAAATGATTCAGGTAAGAATAATTAATAAGGTTTTATTAGTATCTATAGGCAATTAAAAAATAATATGCATTATGCATATCATCACTACCTTGTATAAAATAAAGTCGCTTTCGTTGTCCCTATATCCCTTTGTATGCTTATACCTTTAAAACTACGCGGACGAAGCCGCGGGCGGAAGCTAGTTTTCAATAATTTTAATATTTATTTCTAAATCTGAAATTATGATTTCAGGAATACTCTGCTAATTCATACAAACATTACAACTACAGTTTTGTAAACCACGGTATCTGTGTCACAAAAACATGTAAAAAATTCATTTTAGAACGAGGAACAAAAGATACAAAGGACCTAGAACAGATCCTTGAGGGATGCCTAAACGAAATGTATGAAAATAAATATGGTCTAAGAACACAAATATCAACAATATATTCTTGTGATCGTCCAAATGGAGGAGTTAAGATAGATTTTGGTGACAAAGTGTTTGGTGCTGTAGTTTTAGGGATAGTTCTATTAAATACACTTGCAACTATTTATGACATACGATTGAGAAGGCGAGGAAAGGATTGTCCTGGTGAGACTTTTTCTATATTACATGAATTAAATGAACATACATACATATCTACAGGGTGTAACCGTTAAGTGTGCACAAACGATTATTCCGTAACTTTTACAGATATAACTGATATCGAAAGAACTTAACCTAATGAGTAAAATGGCCATAATAAATTTTAAGCTATTGCATATCTTCTATCGCGGGCTTTGAGCGCGGGGACCGAATCCAGAAATTCCGTAACGAAAAAACCTCATGCTCCCCACTCCGACGAGCGCGGAGGTGTAGCTTGAAGGCATAGCATGCAATAGCTTTACCGCGGCAATCCCCGAGTGCCACACGTCTTTATTTTTAATAAAATAATCGCCTGTGCACACTTAACGATTACACCCTGTATAGTACAGATATAGTTAATTATAATTTCATTTCAGGCAATCCATTAATATTAAGTTTCTCAATAATACAAAATTGGAATCGTCTTGTATCCTCAACTTCGAATCCAGATCCTAGGTTTGATGGCTTCCAGGGAATGCATGGAATGAGGTATTTATTATTTTCAACAAAATTTCCTTATTATTTAACTACCTACTAACTCCTTTTAGATGGCTTTCATCATTTCGGAAATCAGTAAGTAACAATAGTTTTCTCTAGTCTTGTAAAAATACAAGATTTTATAGTTAAAAAGTTGATTCAAGAATATCTAATACTAGCTGCTCCGCGCGGTTTCACCCCCGTGGCTCCACTCCTGTAACCTGTTGCCCGTAGCGTGATGAAATATAACCTTCCTCGATAAATGGGCTATCTAACACCGAAAGAATTTTTCAAATCGGACCAGTAATTCCCGAGATTAGTGCGTTCAAACAAACAAACAAACAAACTCTTCAGCTT
>CAJQZN010042745.1:83912-101914 GCA_907164685.1 Colias eurytheme
ATAACAGTATTTAAACTAAGTACATATATGAATTAATGAATATTAATGTATGTGGTCTTCCATACCACTTTTATGTAAAAGTAACTCTATGTAGTGGAAAGAGCAAGTAAATTGCAGTTTTAAAGGATGTTTACAAATGTCGATGGAAAAATTTTAACTGTATTTCCTACAAAAAAAATCTTAGTTTTATGGCTCCCTTATTTTATTTCAGACACGTTTTGTGACATAATCGAGTGGAGAGGGTGGAAAACACCCAGCCGGCTGACGTACGGGGTGTCCTTGGTACATTTCAGCATCATACACTACATCCAGGGCACGAGGACGCAGCTGTCTCACGTTTCGTCATTTAATTATGTTAGTTGTTTATATTTATTGATATTTATTTTCCTAGAAATATTTAGCGGCAATAAATTGCCGCTAAATATTTACTTAGATATTCTGTGTCTGCTATTTTAACTTGACCATGATCAATGGTTTTTTCACAACGTCGTTTATAGCTTTGGCGATTGTTGATCCATAAATTATGAAAAAAAATTGCTGATGACATTGCTATTTTGCACAAAATATTATAAATTTGTTCCTGAACGATAAAAATTCACATTGAAAACAATATTGTAATTGAAATAATAATATTGAGCTTCCAACTTTCTTCATAGAGATGAGCTTCATTACTTCAGTTACCTTTCTCCTTATAGAAATGAGGTTCACAATCATTATATTGTTTTATTACTTTGCTTATAATAATTTTATTATATTAATTTTATTTTATTGTTTCAGTTCATGCACCAGCTGAGCATCGTATGGTTGTCCTTCTTCCTCGCCGTACCAATTTACTTGTTTATCGAAACACCATTCATTACATTCTTCAAAGTGTTGTTATTTGGCGAAAGAACAAAGGAAAATACTAGAAAAACTGATTAAAACATTATTATAAACTAGTTGTGTCACGCGGTTTTACCCGCATTGCTCCGCTCCTGTTGGTCTTAGCGTGATGATATAGCCTATAGCCACAGTATTACAAGGAAATAATATTGTAATACTGTGCTATAGCCTTCCACGATAAATGGGCTATCTAACAGTGAAATAATTTTTCAAATTGGACCAGTAGTTAGTTCCTGAGATAGCGCGTTCCAACCAACAAACAAACTCTTCAGCTTTATAATATTAGTTTAGAATATCATTAGATAATTTCAAATGTTTGATATTAAAGAAATGTGCTTTGCTAACTGCAATGTGTGATAAAAATTGCTAAAGACTCATATTATGTGTCTTTAGCAATTTATATATGATAGATATGACTTTGAAGTAGCTTCAATAGTGCAAAATGTATTAAATCAATCTGAAATGTTCTTTGGTTATTTCATTTATTTATACCTACATATACAGGGGTTCCCACTATTGGTATACTAAGCGCGAAGAGACTTGTAGTTTTGCATACACTGATCACGTAAAAAATACTTAAACAACAAAATTACGTCAAAAATTTTTTGCTAAATTTTTCCTGAAAATCCATGTTTTCTTCTCTAGCTTCGCGCAGCCGGCATATACCGCTTCTCTAATGTGAGCATTTTGTCTATGAAAACATAATATTAAACGATAGCTCATGTGCTGGTGACAAAGTTGGGCGGCTCGCTTGTTATGGGTGTACACATAGAGTTTTAAGAATTCATCTACTTGAAAAAAAATGCGTCTGGAATTTTTTAAGTATTTTTTACGTACTTAGCGTATGCAAATCTATAACCTCCTTTGGGCTTAGTATACCAACAGTGGGACACCCTGTATAATATAACATATTCTTGTATATCTATGTTATAAATATAAACTGTGAAATTTTACACGGCTTACAGAAATATTCCAATCCCAAAACAAATATCTAATTTAATAAGAAAATACATCCATTTTCATTCAGATGTTTTAAAATTTTAAATACTTAGTAGTTACTTATCTGAATAAACTCATATACATATTATATTTCAATAATCGATTGTAAGTTTAATTTGTATTCATCATGTGGTGTGTCTCAAGGATTCATTTTTGGCCCAAATCAATTAAAATTTGATATGATACGTAGTAAGGTAGGTAGGGTAGGGTAGGGTAATAATATATATCTATGAATAATAATTATTTATTATTGATCCAAAACACAGATCCAAAATAAGTATTTAAGTAAAAAATGGCCATGAATGGCCTTGAATGGCCTTTTGTTGTTGTTTTGCCAATTGTTTTTGTTTTGATGTTAGGTACCTATGTTGATTTTATTTTATGACTAATAAAAAAAAATGTTGTGTGGTTTTATGAAACCACGGTAAAAGTGAAACTTAGGCACAAAATTATCGTATTTGTACGATAATTATCGTACGGTTCCGAACACTGCTTTATACCTACTCGGCAGCCGACCGTCACGCGACATGCGCTACACAGACCAAAAAGTTTGAGACGATGTAATAAAAGTTTCACTTTAAAAAAAAACCAAGATACATGATAATATGAACCCATGAAATTGACCTTCTGTTGACTAACGAAGCTGCGTAAAAAACTTAAAGCCTTAGGTACCTTTAATAGTAGCAAGATGTAGAAAATAATTACCTAATTCATTTATCTTTTCTAATTTTAATATTTAATGAGAGAGAAAACATTCTCTGAAAAATAAATCTATATTATCTTCTTATATATAAAAATGAATCGCAAAATGTGTTGGTAAGCGCATAACTCGATAACGGCTGAACCGATTTCGATAATTCTTTTTTTTTTAGGTATATTCCTTGAAGTACGAGGATGGTTCTTATGTAGAGAAAACGTAAACATGTACCACGGGCGAAGCCGGGGCGGACCGCTAGTATTATATAAAACTCAAAGGTGACTGATATAGTTATCTATCAACGCACAGCCCAAACCACTGGACGTATCAGGCTGAAATTTGGCATGCAGGTAGATGTTAGGACGTACGCATCCGCTAGGAAAGGATTTCCCGAAATTCTTGCGGGAACGGGGAAAAACGGGGATGCACGTACAAAGTCGTGGGCGGAAGCTAGTAGAAACTAAATTCACAGCAAAATACATCTATTATAAAATTAACCTTTTCAAGGCAGGTTATTAAGTATGATAAATATAAATAAAAAGGTCTCGCACCGAAAACGACAGAATTTAAAACTATAATAATAACTTGAAAAAAAGCTTGAAGCATACCAGTGTTTAAAAATGTTTGCTATTTTTAGATGTAAGGATATTCACAAGAAATATTAAAAAATTTGTTACCCGTAATTTATTTACCTCTCTTCCTGTACGACAGTACTTCCTTATATCTACACTGAAACCTATAAATAAGGTTTATCATGGTTTTATCATCATATTATTTAGGTAGGTACCCTTAAATTCAAGCAGTTGGAACAGCAGACACCGCTTAATAGATACTAGCTTTCCGGCCGCGATTTCACTTGCTTTGTATAGAACTTAATAATATAGCATCAAAATCCGTTGCATTGTTTTAAATAGGACATAGGGGCAGAGAAAGCGACTTTGTTTTGAAGTGATTTAAACTTTTTACATAGCCTTATAACATAACACTCAAAGACCAGGGAAAGTACTGCTTTCCAAATCGGTGGTAAATGTTAAAAATATGTGCCTATGACGTTTCAAAAGTGCTTCTGGAAGAAGTCTAATTGAATAAATAAATGTTTGAGTTTGAGTTTGAGTTTGAAAAGAAATATTGAAATCGATCCAATAGTTCAAGACGCGTTCAAACAAACAAACTTATATAAATTAGTTTAGATCTACTTCAATAGCCTCGAAAACCTTCCACGTGTACAAAATATTATATTCAGATAAATACATATCTACTGATAAACTTAACAATACCCCATACAATAAGTCACTAGAACTGTATACAATGCGACATAACTCGACCTCTGTTCAATTCAAGCATTCAGTTATAAAGAAGTGTTCACAATAACTCAAATTTACTATTTAAAATTGCAAGTTGAAGAACTCCATGTATCATCATCAGCCAATATACATAACTAGCTACGCCCCGCGGTTTCACCCACGTGAATCCGCTCCTGTTGGTCTTTTGCGTAATGATATAATAATAATATATATATATAAACGTCTATAGCCTTCAATAAATGGGCTATATTATAACCCCGAAAGAATTTTTCAAATCGGACAAGTAGTTCCTGAGATTAGCGCGTTCAAACAAACAAACTCCTCAGCTTTATAATATTAGTAAAGATATGTTGGGTTGGGAACATAGCAGATTAGCAGCTGCTGTAGAGGTAGATGAGATTCTTCGACATTTTGGTTTCTTCGCGATGTTTTGACGTGACAACGTCTTATAATTCGATAGCGCCGGCTGCACGCACGAAAAACATGACTTATGCGGCGTTACCTCGCTCTGAGGCGTTCCATGTAAGGCTTGAAGTGCAAGCGAGAGCGCGGAACGAACGACAAAGAAGCACAATCGGACGTTGTCACGTTCAACTATCGTCAGTAAACCGACTTTACAGACAACCAATTTTTTTTCATCGTTTCGACACGAAATTGGGTAAAACCACACGTAAAATTGCTATTGTCCTATGGACCTGAAAATTCAATTGAGGGAAACTTTTAGTTTTTGAGCCATGAATTTTTGAAAATTGGAAAATTACTTTAGAAAGTTAATATATTTTTTTTATGTCTATCTGTTTTTTTTTTCTTCATAGTTCCTTCAACAAAACAACATGCAAATATGCTTCTTGTCATCTTTAATATCTGCAACAGTAGGAAGGATTGTGAGAGGACTTTCAATGAACGATAGCTCATGTTAATAGGAATGATAATTGCAAAAGTTTAACATTAAATAGAAAATAAAATATTTTTGGGAATTAAATAGTGAAACTTACATCTTTTCTGGAAGACTTCATTGACGAATGAAGCTTAGAAACAAACTCTTCAGCTTTATAATATTTATAGATATAGATTCGTGTAAATTTTATTTCGATAAGTAGATAGAGATGTGTGATCTTGCTTATTTTAGACGAAAAGGTGTCTTTATTCTGAACTAGCTTTCCGCCCGCGGCTTCGCCCGCGTTTTCAAAGAAAAACCCATTCCCGTAGGCTTTCCGGGATAAAACCTATCCTATGTCCTTTCTCGGGTATCAAATAATCTCTATACCGAATTTCATGCAAATTGGTTCAGTAGTTAAGGCGTGATTGAGTAACAGACAGACAGACAGAGTTACTTTCGCATTTATAATATTAGTATGGATTGTGACATTGGGTAACTAATGCGTTTATCAAAATAATGATAGTTTTCTTGGGAACTAAGTATGTTGATGAAAAACAATAAAGTGCACATATTATAATGTTAGTTATTAGGTATATTTATTATGATATAGATATTAAGTACGATAGGTCGAATTCTCACTTCTATGTAAGTCATCGAGATAGAATGTACTACGTACATGTAAGTAGGTATATCATATATGTTCATAAACAAATTCTTTGAATGCTGAGTTCTAAATATCCAATAAACAATTATAGTCAATAGATGATTAATCACTTCATAAATAGTGTTCCAGTTATTTTCAATTGCTTAATAAATATTAGATAGTATTAAATTGAGAATATATTGAGATAAAATAACTCAGGCATAGTAATTAGGTATAACATTGTAACCTATTCATAACAGACTATATCAAATATAAGGGTCAAAGCATCAGTCTTAAACTGTAGAATAATTATGGAAAAAGCAAAACAATTATTCACAATACCTACAACTTAGTCATATCGACCATTATCAACAATCACAGTAGACCTCAATACGCTATGCAATCACAATCAGTGGTTAACGAAACCTAAATATTGTGCCCCTCGTCACCGCAGTCGTAAATCGAGTCTCAATCATGACGGACGCGCAGGAAACCTTACGTAATCTGTTAAACACGGAGCTAGATAACCGCGGCTACAATCCACGAGACGTTGCTATCAAAGCTATATCTACAAACGGTGCCAATTACACCTCTCAATTATTCCTCGTTGACGTCACGTCTCCGAAAAAAGATGATCTACATCTCTTCGCTAAAGTGGCAATCATCAACGATGCTCTCAGAGACCGTATGTGCGCTGACTGGCTGTTCGACACAGAAAAGTTCACGTATACAAAGCTGGCTAAAGTGTACGAGGACTTGCAGAACAAATACAACGTACCTGAAGAGGATAGGTTGAAGTTCCCTAAATTCTACGGGGCTAGCGATGAACATGGGAAGGAGACAGTCATTATGGAGAATTTGGTAGCCTCTGGTTACAAATCTTTTAACAGATTCGATTCTATGGACTGGGAATACGCTTGCGCTGGTGTAAAGAACTTAGCTCTATTCCATGCGCTGTCGTTTGGCTACGCGAAGGAACATCCTGAAGAATTTGAGAAACAAACAGCCAATATGAAGTATATATTGGGCAAAGCTCCGGAAGATATAGAAGCTATGAAGCCTTTATGGATGAAGCTGATCAATTCAGCACTAGCTGTGATACAGGATGATCAGAAGGAGAGAGTAGCTACATACTTATCGTCTTGTCCTGAACTATGTACATATAATATTCCGAAGAGTAGAGCAGTGATATCACATGGAGATTATCGGCTTAGCAACCTGCTGTTTAAGAAAAAGGTAAGCCGTTTTCCTTAATCACTGTTACACAATGTGATATCATTCGCATACATTTTGCTGTGTCTATCTCAAGAACAAATATTTGGTAAACCGTTCGTAATCTGTTGTTTATATTAAAAAACTAGTTTGAAAATGTATAGATCAGATCGAATTCTAGACGATCTTTCTCACTATCAATAAAATTAGATAAATTACGAGTTTTTTTTAATATGTATTTCGTTCACGGATAGTATTAGGCCTATAACTACACATAGGAACGTGCATATATATCTACATGGGTAAGCGCTTAAATCTTATCGCTTAAATAAAAAAATCTTCTTGGTATTGCAAAACAATATTTGAACAAGGCAAGAAGTGAAACTGATTTTCTCAGTGAGATAAACTTAGTTTAGAAAGTTCCAACTTACAAATTATTTAGAACTCTATAAAAAATATGCATTCATTCTAAACTTGATACTTACATATATTGATTGCAAAAACGAGTTCTTAGATCTTCCTTCTCCGAAAAAAAAAATATATTGAAACCTGATAAACATAATATGTCTTTTATCTATGAATAATAATTGTTTGTAGTTTTATATCGGCTCCTAATCTATATCTATATACATATTATATATAACTCAAAGGTGACTGATATAGTGATCTATCAACGCACAGCCCAAACCACTGGACGTATCGGGCTGAAATTTGGCATGCAGGTAGATGTTAGGACGTAGGCATCCGCTAAGAAAGGATTTCCCGAAATTCTTGCGGGAACGGGGAAAAACGGGGATGCACGTGCAAAGTCGTGGGTGAAAGCTAGTACATTATAAAAGGGAGACGTATCATCAATTTATACTTTAATAATGTGAGTTGTGACAATACTTTTCATACATTTCTCTTGATAATAGCATATAGGTATGTATTACATATTTAGCTTTTAATTTCTTTAAAAAAATGTCAATATCGATAAAATCGAATAATCGAATAATAACAAAATATAATCAATAAAGTTCACACAATTAATAAGTTTGAGTTAAAGTTAAATATAGTTGTTTACATATTTAAAGATTTTCTAAATTTAATTTATGACTAATTGGCTCATATAATAAACTATTTGCAACGTTAACAAATGTAGTTAATAAACACCTTGTAATAAACATGAGCTGTTATATTCCTTATCTGGGCCAATATAAAAGCACAATAAAAGGTCATCATTATCATCCGGTGAATAATATCATAGAGAAAGAAATAGAGTAAATAATTTCAAGAAATAGAGTATTACCTATTGGGTACCTATTTGCCATGTATATTATTTAAATCAGCTTTGCCCCGCGGCTTCGACCGCGTTTTCAAAGAAAAACCCGCATTGTTCCCGTTCCCGTGGAATTTCCAGAATAAAACACATCCTATGTGTTAATCCAGGCTACCCTCTTTATGTGTGTTAAATTATACTAAATTTTTATACTACAAACAAATTTATACTAATATTATAAAGCTGAAGAGTTTTTTTTGTTTGTTTGAACGCGCTAATCTCGGGAACTACTGGTCCGATTTGAAAAATTCTTTCGGTGTTAGATAGCTCATTTATCGAGGAAGGCTATAGGCTATATTTCATCACGCTACGACCAACTGGAAAGGAGCAACGGGGGTGAAACCGCTAGGACCGGAGCAGCTAGTTACCTATAAAATATTTCTTTTTACTTAGATATAAGTTTTTGTACTGTTGATCTCTAAAAGAAGGTCAAATACGAACAATTTGAAGAATGGCCTTTGTGTTCATTCAATAGTTAGTTATGGAGACTAACAATATAATTTATTGTGTAAAATAATTACTGTCTCAGAGTTCAGGAGTGTCAGGAGTTCCACAGTGCTTTTTACGCGAAACTTTCTCCCACGAACTGTGAAGCTAGGATTAAGTTCAAACATTGTACGTTCAACTTTGTTGTTTTATCAAGGATCTATACGATAATTTGATCTTATACAAGAGTGGTTTTAGTTTTTTAATACTAAATATATTTTGTTTATATACTACTAAATGAAGTGACTTGATTTTCTAACAAGGATAACACGAATAAATTTTATTTCGCTCAAAAACCTGTTCAACCAGTCAAATAATCAAGGTTGATACAATTTCATAATAATATTACGTAATTTACCGAGAAACTTTCGTTGAAATTAAATGAGAATTGAGTTTTGAAATCTTTTTTTAATCATTGAATAATTTATTTTAGTCTCTCTAACATTTATATTAGTTTCCTTAACGATGCAGGGAAGACAGATATACTACTTAGGTACCTAATATGTATTATAAATGCGAAAGTTTGTGAGGATGTGTATGTGTGTGTTTGTTACCCTTTCACGCAAATACTCAAACCGATTATAATGAAATTTAGCACACATATATTGAAGGTAACTTGGATTAACACATAGGGTAGGTTTTATCCCGGAAACCCCTCGGGAACGGGAAATATGCGGGTTTTTCTTTGAAAACGCGGGTGAAGCTGCGGGCGGAAAGCTAGTATTTAAATAATTTATTGCAAGCGCAAATTACTTACAAAGGTACGTATAATTACGTCATACGCACTCGAAAAACATTGCCCTCCTTACGTAGTCAGGTAAAAAAGCTCTAGTGTGTACCCACCCTTAAGTGAATTATTATTTTGTAATCAGTGTTAGGTAACACGCGCCACAGATTATTATAAACAATTATATCTATTGCTTTGATCTAAATTATTATTATGATAAGTATTATAGTAATAGAATTCTCGTGTGAACTATTTTTTTTACCCCTTTTATGTGACAAGTAATTGACAGAAAAACGTTTGTCATGTCACCTTGTGTTATTAATTATTATAATATTAAACCAGCTTTCCTAAGTCTAAAACCTAATAAATTATATGAGAATCACTGTCTATAGCCACTTTGTTTTATACTAGCGGTCCGCCCCGGCTTCGCCCGTGGTACATATTTCGCAATAAAAGGTAGCCTATGTTCTTTCTCAGGGTCTAAAGATTGTCTGTGCCCAATTTCGTCCAAATCGGTCCAGTAGTTTATGCGTGAAAACCATACATACATACATACATAATTACAAACCTTTCCGCTTTATAATATGACTAGCCGCTCCGCGCGGTTTCACCCCCGTGGCTCCTCTCCTGTTGGTCGTAGCGTGATGATATATAGCCTATAACCTTCCTCGATAAATGGGCTATCTAACACCGAAAGAATTTTTCAAATCGGACCAGTAGTTCCCGAGATTAGCGCGTTCAAACAAACAAACTCTTCAGCTTTATAATATAAATTAATAATAGATGAGTATAGAAGTATAGACTATGTAAGTATGTAGGTAGTGTGTACCTAGTGATTATGTCAGTTGCCTATTTTTTATGTTAATTAAAGAGCATGTTTAAAAATCATACTTCCAATACAAATGAACCTTTAATAATATTATGTAGGTATTCATATCACATATTATCTAATCATTAGTCATGACCATAACATCACAGCTGTATAATATTAGTATCGATAATTATTAATTAATAATGCATGATAACTATGATTTATCTTTATATAGGAGAATTCCTTATGATATTATAAATACGTTTATTTCATAATCATTACGAAAAAGGTGGACCGATTTTGATAAATCTATACAACGACAGATTACTTAATTGTTACTACGTAAATAAAACCTTAGAAAAACATATAAAAAAAAAGTGAAGTCCCGTGTCCCCGTAGTGGGGTAGGGGGCAGATGCATTATTCATACATCTGTTTCACTGATCGATTTTTCTTTTAGGGACAAGTAGGTGATCAGCCTTGTGTGTCCTGCCAGACCGAGACATTTTTTTTTTTCGTCTCCACCGGGAATCGAACCCAGGACCCCTCGGTTCTACGCTCACGCGTCAACCACTGTACCGAGGAGGCGGTATAAGTATGCTAAAATAAAGTTTATATGGGAAAAATTAATAAATGAAAAAAATGTATTTATATTAATATAATGTCCTAACTAGGGATGTAACGATACATGATTTTGCCGATACGATACCGATACCGATATTTGTAGTAATGTATCGGCGATACCGATACCGATACCGATATCGATGGCTTGGTAGAAAAATAAATAGTGAATTATGCATGAAAAGTTACCAACATTTAACAGAGACAACTGTTAATCGTATTCTTTTAAATAAAAATGCCAAATCAAAAAACAACAAAACCATTTATTTTAGTAGGTATAATTATTTTACGAAGTCAGTTAAACTTTAAGTAATACACATACAATCAGTACCTAATAAAAGTTTACTATTCTGCCGTCCTTTAACTAGAAAGCCGTTAAGCCCACGAAGTGAGTTTCGAGTAAATGGCAAAAAACACAGAAATCGTTATTTCTTAAAAATTATGACACTTACAATAATTATTGTGAGATACATCGATCGACATTTAATTATAATATATATAAATATTAGTTTTTACCCAGAAACTGTTATAATTTATTTTTAAATTCACTTTTTCTCGTTTAGTTCAGCACTAGATTTCCGCCCGCGGCTTCGCCCGCGTTTGCAAAGGAAAACCCGCATAGTTCCCGTTCCCGTGGGATTTCCGGGATAAAAACTATCCTATGTGTTAATCAAAGTTACCCTCTATATGTGTGCTAAATTTCATTGTAATCGGTTCAGTAGTTTTTACGTGAAAGAGTAACAAACATCCATACATCCATACATCCATACATCCATACATCCTTAAAAACTTTCGCCTTTATAATATATATTAGATATTAGATATTAGATAAAATCTGAAAATTTTAACTATTTACTGGACAAGACGGCCGTTCACATACCATAGCGACTTTTTAGCTAAGTAATTTAGTATTTTTATTTTCATTTTGTGATTTTTTTTTATTTATTAATAAAATGCTTACCTAAAACGTCGTTAAGCTACTATAACTACTTTTAAGCTAAGACTTTCGTTTTAATTTAAATATCAAAAACTTTATAATCAGCGTTTAAGGGCTTTTGGATGCTTTTGTACTATGATTCTATATAGTTGTACTAAATTTTAATCTTACTAATGTTAAAAATTTGCTGCTGTCTGAGGCTTTGCTCTCGGGAATTACATCCTCTAGGTCAACCAATGGAAAGGAAAAGGATCAAAAGCTTTTAGGTTTAAGTATTAAGGATTTAAACACTATCTAAATTAATGGTTTTAGCGTCTTATTGTGAGTAACAAGTATTTTAAACTCTTTTACTAAATGACTCTTTTAAGTTTTCGATAAAATTAACCTTTATTTCTCGTCATGTTCACGTTTATTTCATTACAGTGGCTCATTAATGGGTTAAGATTGAGATAAATCTTCTCGCTTTTCTTTTTTGGAACCGTATATTCATTTAGAATTGCAATTTTAACGTTATTTTATAAATATTCTTCTGCGAAGCCATCATGCGAGTCACGGATATTGAGTACATATAGAACCACAAACAATGTAAACATAAATCGTTTCCTGAAAAAAAAAACTAAGACTTGTGCACAAGGTTTTTGAAAAAATACACCCTGGTTTCAATAGGGCTTCAAGCTCTTACATGTGGGATGCTCTTAATAAATAATGTAGAACCGCTTATCAAATGATTAGAAGACTCTTTCATCCACATTCAGAAAATATAATACAATATGAATGAATACAATGCAAAAACATAAAAGAAAAGAAAGAATTTAATAAAAAAATATCGGTATCGGTTGATTTATTATCGGCGATACCGATATATCGGCTTGCCGATATATCGGCCGATATATCGGTATCTGTATCGGTATCGTTACATCCCTAGTCCTAACATTAGGTATAATATAAATAAATAGGTACTTATGGAACAGACAATCCAAATATCCTGTATCGAAAATAGTGTTAAATCTTCAATACACATTGACAGTATTACTCGTTTTCAGGCGATGTTTTCAGGCTAAGAACATATAGACTACAAGCCCACATATGAAAAAAATATGGGTCAAATGAACCACCACGGGACATATCTAGTACGAAAGAAGAGCAAAAAATAATAAGATTCATCACTATGCCGTCACTTGTAAGCTGTCCAACTGAGTGCAGATGAGAATTGAAAAGTGCAGGTAGACTCGGTAAATTTTGGTCATATATTTTTGTACGGCATTCTTAACCATCGATAGATCCATTAAAAATAATAAGAAACCGCTCAGTGCCGTACAAAAATGTTGGTCCACCAAGTCGGAATTTTAATTTAATTTCCGAGAGTTACCGGGGGTAAATTTGGTCATTTGACCATGTACGGCATCTGTGTCATACTATTGCTATACTGCTTTTAATCCATTATTCCGCAACGCCGTACAAAAATCATGGGGACAAGGGGAAAAAATCGAGAGTTGTAATCCCCTCTCTTTCCTCACTCCAGGGGGTCATTTGACACAACACGAAATAAATTTATTTTTAAAGTATTTTATGCATAGATAATATTTTTTCATGTGCCGTACATTTTCGTTGGTTCAAAGGGGAAAAATCTGAAAAAGAAAAAATCCATATAACGAAATGTTTGCCTTATAATTTGATAATAAAATATAAATATACATTAATATCAAGAAGCTCGAGGTGGTTAATTATCACCTTGGAAAGTCGGAGTCAAGTGGAATGGACTCCGTTAAATTGATGAACTAATAAAAAAGCTATGAACGAAAAGATGTGAATTATATGCAATCAGCCCATGAATACAGGTAAAGTCACAAGCAAATGCTAGTATTATATACATATTCAAAATGTACAAGTAAAGCGCTTTCAAATGATACCAAACACGGCATATTTACCTTAACTTTATTTTTTTACTCTGTATGTTGTGTCCGCTAGAGGGCGCCACATTAGATTTTGTGAAACCCCATATAGCCTTTAGCTAGCTGGTCGCTGGTTATCCAGTGAACAATTCAGATGCTTCTAATGATATGTTATTTGTCGAATTCTGATAAGTAGTTTAGAAGTTACGAGGGAATAGATGAACATTGAACATACATACATGACCTGTCAAAACCATAACCCTCCTTTTGCTTTGCCGTAGTTGGGTAAAAATATGTTAATGCCGTACTGTATCAAATGGCCATAAAGCACCCTTAAAATTGTAGCTTTCGTCGCTTTCATCAGCCTAAAAGATGTGGTCTGCACAAAAATGTACGGCATCGTTTTTTCCTAATTTATCTATGTTAATACTATTTAAAACAACGAATAAAGTGTAGAAAACTATTATATTTCATTAATCTACGATGTTTAAACTTTAACAAAATTTCTGGTTTTGCATTTCTCTATAACTTTTTTTTTAACATGATATTGTAAAATTCAATTGTTGTATAGTATTGCCGTTCAAAAGAAACCGTTCTAAAAAAAGTTCCCGTACAGGGTCAAATGACCTTACAGCTCTTTATATCAAGAATTCGATGAAATTAAGATGATTATTGGTATACATTTAAAAGAACAATTATTTTTTGACGGCATTGCTTTTAATAGTACTTTTGAGTGCTAGATAATGTTTTGGAACCGAAGCCGTACTTAGTCAAATGACCCCCTGGAGTGGGGAAAGAGAGGGGATTGCAACTCTCGATTTTTTCCCCTTGTCCCCATGATTTTTGTACGGCGTTGCGGAATAATGGATTAAAAGCAGTATAGCAATAGTATGACACAGATGCCGTACAAAAATCATGGGGACAAGGGGAAAAAATCGAGAGTTGCAATCCCCTCTCTTTCCCCACTCCAGGGGGTCATTTGACTAAGTACGGCTTCGGTTCCAAAACATTATCTAGCACTCAAAAGTACTATTAAAAGCAATGCCGTCAAAAAATAATTGTTCTTTTAAATGTATACCAATAATCATCTTAATTTCATCGAATTCTTGATATAAAGAGCTGTAAGGTCATTTGACCCTGTACGGGAACTTTTTTTTTAACATGATATTGTAAAATTCAATTGTTGTATAGTATTGCCGTTCAAAAGAAACCGTTCTAAAAAAAGTTATAGAGAAATGCAAAACCAGAAATTTTGTTAAAGTTTAAACATCGTAGATTAATGAAATATAATAGTTTTCTACACTTTATTCGTTGTTTTAAATAGTATTAACATAGATAAATTAGGAAAAAACGATGCCGTACATTTTTGTGCAGACCACATCTTTTAGGCTGATGAAAGCGACGAAAGCTACAATTTTAAGGGTGCTTTATGGCCATTTGATACAGTACGGCATTAACATATTTTTACCCAACTACGGCAAAGCAAAAGGAGGGTTATGGTTTTGACAGGTCATGTATGTATGTTCAATGTTCATCTATTCCCTCGTAACTTCTAAACTACTTATCAGAATTCGACAAATAACATATCATTAGAAGCATCTGAATTGTTCACTGGATAACCAGCGACCAGCTAGCTAAAGGCTATATGGGGTTTCACAAAATCTAATGTGGCGCCCTCTAGCGGACACAACATACAGAGTAAAAAAATAAAGTTAAGGTAAATATGCCGTGTTTGGTATCATTTGAAAGCGCTTTACTTGTACATTTTGAATATGTATATAATACTAGCATTTGCTTGTGACTTTACCTGTATTCATGGGCTGATTGCATATAATTCACATCTTTTCGTTCATAGCTTTTTTATTAGTTCATCAATTTAACGGAGTCCATTCCACTTGACTCCGACTTTCCAAGGTGATAATTAACCACCTCGAGCTTCTTGATATTAATGTATATTTATATTTTATTATCAAATTATAAGGCAAACATTTCGTTATATGGATTTTTTCTTTTTCAGATTTTTCCCCTTTGAACCAACGAAAATGTACGGCACATGAAAAAATATTATCTATGCATAAAATACTTTAAAAATAAATTTATTTCGTGTTGTGTCAAATGACCCCCTGGAGTGGGGAAAGAGAGGGGATTACAACTCTCGATTTTTTCCCCTTGTCCCCATGATTTTTGTACGGCGTTGCGGAATAATGGATTAAAAGCAGTATAGCAATAGTATGACACAGATGCCGTACATGGTCAAATGACCAAATTTACCCCCGGTAACTCTCGGAAATTAAATTAAAATTCCGACTTGGTGGACCAACATTTTTGTACGGCACTGAGCTGTTTCTTATTATTTTTAATGGATCTATCGATGGTTAAGAATGCCGTACAAAAATATATGACCAAAATTTACCGAGTCTACCTGTACTTTTCAATTCTCATCTGCACTCAGTTGGACAGCTTACAAGTGACGGCATAGTGATGAATCTTATTATTTTTTGCTCTTCTTTCGTACTAGATATGTCCCGTGGTGGTTCATTTGACCCATATTTTTTTCATATGTGGGCTTGTAGTCTAATAATCGTAAAGCGCGTCACACACAGTGAAGATACTATTATATTTTATCTTAAGATACTGTTATATTTTATATTACAGTATCTTAACGCATCTGGTATCAGCGTTCGGACCATCATTTTTCTTTTTGTCATTGCGTACTAAGACTCCTGTAGAACCGCCATCCTGTTACAAATGACCCACAAAATTTCGCGTCATTTGTAACAGGATGGCGGTTCTACAGGAGTACAGTACCGGATGCGTTAAGATACTGTAATATAAAATATAACAGTATCTTAAGATAAAATATTATAGTATCTTCACCGTGTGTGACGCGCTTAATACATACACTATCATAAGATACATTAGCCCCTACATTGTTTTGTTATCGTTCAAAAACTTTGTAAACACGATAACTTTGTTCCTTTTATCCTCTCTAAATTAATTTATTTGAAAACATAACTTTAATTGGTATTTTAACTGTAGAATTGTCAACTAGCTGTCCGCCCCGGCTTGGTCCTTGGTATCCAACTATGAAAGGAATTTTAAATCGGTCCAGTAGTTCCTGAGGTTTAACTTTTGGTTTATGAATGAGCCAACAAAACGTGTGAGAGAATAATTCAAAATTGGGTTTTCCAGTTTCCTATTATCTATAACTAGTTGCTCCGCGTGGTTTCACCCCCGTGGCTCCACTCCTGTTGCCCGTAGCGTGATGAAATATAGCCTATAACCTTCCTCGATAAATGGGCTATCTAACACCGAAAGAATTTTTCAAATCGGATCAGTAGTTCCCGAGATTAGTGCGTTCAAACAAACAAACAAACAAACAAACAAACAAACAAACAAACAAACAAACTCTTCAGCTTTATAATATTAGTATAGATTGCTGTCGCGCTATGCCTCAAGCCTCCCCCATAGAGCGTTTTTTCATAATTTAGTAGAGAAAAGTATAGGCTATGTTCCTCTTTTTTGCTTTTTTTTATATATAATGTTCAAAAATTAGTTTTATGGAAGACGGAACATAACTGAAAATCTGTCCTATTTCTTACGTATTGAAAGATTCATATCTTTTTTAATAATTAAGATATGACAAAAAGGAAAACGTAGGAACATGGCTAAAGTTACCATAGATTAATAGTAAAAATTTGATTGCTCTAGTGACACAATCCAGGGAGGAAACAGGGGACTATGTTTGTATGGAAAAACGGCTCTTTTGTTTGCTCTTAATCACTACATAGTATAAAACAAAGTCGCTTTCTCTGTCCCTATGTCCCTATGTCCCTATGTATGCTTAAATCTTTAAAACTACGCAACGGATTTTGATGCGGTTTTTTTTAATAGATAGAGTGATTCAAGAGGAAGGTTTTGGTATATAATTTATTATGTTTTAGACAAAGCGGGCGAAGCCGCGGGCGGAAAGCTAGTAAAACATAAAATATCTAATGTCTTGGTGTTTTCAATAAAAAAAGAAACTGGTAATAAGTAGTTTACAATCATTACGCATGTTAGAAAGGTGCAAAGGTTATTTTTCCGAACATTATGAAATAGTTCATTTATTTTTGTACAAAACAAACAACCAATTGCTCGGTATTAATTTGCAATCATGCATTTCGGCGATTTTAATCTGTTTATTTATGAATATTATAGACGGAAAGTGAATTAATCACATCAGCTTAAAACAATTGCCGACGCAGCGTTTTAATGTTGTAAAAATAATAACTCATTAAACTATTAAGTTGTTTTGTACTATCAATTATTATGTAGTATCATGATATGGACCATAATACAGTTTAAGTCATTTTTATGGAATATATTACATTTTTGCACCAAAATGGACGATGTTTGATAAAAATGTATGTCGGTTTGTATTCTTGGTAATATCCTATACTAGCTGCGCTCCGCGGTTTCACCCGCCGGCTCCGCTCCTGTTGGTCTTAGCGTAATGATATACAGTCTATAGCCTTCCTCGATAAATGGGCTATCTAACACTGAATGAATTTTTCAAATCGGACAAGTAGTTCATGAGATTAGCGCGTTCAAA
>CAJQZN010042745.1:102314-115915 GCA_907164685.1 Colias eurytheme
GAATTTTTCAAATCGGACAAGTAGTTCATGAGATTAGCGCGTTCAAACAAACAAACAAACTGTTCAGCTTTATAATATTAGTATAGATTATCTGTGGTAATATTGTTTAACCATCATCCATCATAACATCACTTCATAGTTTTAAAACAAATCAATTCTCCGCACTAAATTCGTTTTGACTTTTGACCAATAAAATGAAGGCCGATTGACAAATTCTAACCTTCACGCAAAGTTGACTATAACCCCGACATATAAACCTCAACAATGAAAATAATATTTCCTATAAGAAAAAACTAACAACTGATTTTTCTGTTACGAAATTTGAGTACATTGAGACGTAAATATTCAAATATGTAATAAAAAAGCTATGTAGCTTTCTGTTAATTTTCTTGATCGAATCACTGCTTCCGAAGATTACCCTCTACAAACATACGAATATATATCTACTAATCTACTACTATCTAACTATATCTTCATCGAGAATAGTCGGGTATCTCAATTAGTCTCCCTTTGCACAATTTATCCTCTCCGGAATCTATGTATTAAATAATAATATATCATCATTTATTTCTCTTCGTCATTCACAACTATGTACTTTAGCGTAAATATAACCTATTAAAGTGTGTTTGTATATACGAAGCTAGTGTTTAATATGTATTTACTATTAAAGTTGGTTAGTTAATATTTACCTGATAATAAAAAATCGGTCAAGTGCAAGTCGGACTCGTGACATAAGGGTTCCGCAAAAAATGGTCATCCAATCTATGAATGCGCCAACCGTTGAATAACATCTTTTTTATTAGCGGCAACATAAATACATCAGACACCTATCTAACTTTCACGATAGAGCCTAGTAATATAAACGAACAGACAGACAAACATCGAAGTTTCAGTTAAAACTTGAGCGATGTCAAGGGACATCCGGATGGAACGAACCACGCGCACCCCGCACGGCTTACAACTCTAGCAATAATAAAAAGTAAAAAAACTAAAACCCAACTACGACAAAAAACGGCGCTGAAAAAGTATAAAACAAGATTTTCAGAATACTGAACTGAACAAAGTTGCTAATATAGTTGCAAGTAAATGGACACAGTAGACTCTACCGAGATGCCTTCGTTGTAAATTGACAATAATGTCATACAATACTATTCTGATGTATGCAATATTCCACTATGTAGAGATAAATTTTCATGTTTGGAAAGGCGTAGTCACACGTTGTCAAAGTGCTACAGTAATAGGTATATATTATGTAACGTGTGACTACGCCTTTCCAAACATGAAAATTTTGCTTTGCCGTAGTCGGGTAAAAAGTGTCGTGACAACTTTTCGTAAGAATTTTTTCCGTCTAGCCCCCTTTCACAACGCGCGATAAGGAACTTCGTTCCAATAACGTCCCATTTTACCCTTTGGGTACGGAACCCTACAAATCAGTTATATTAGATTACACAGTCCAAGTAATGTTTTTCTAACAACCTTCATTTATAGTCATATTGTACTATGACTTATACTTTATGGAATTTTAACAACAAATTACATAGACTGATAAGTGATAACATTGAAAGGTAAACTCGTGCCAGATATAGGTACTTTTATTAGAAATTATCTGATTACTGGTAAATGTTATTTTAAGTATATTATTCAATTAATTTTAAACAGGTGCAGATAACATTCCGTATGTTTTTACCACTTTCATTTTACTCGTTTATCTATACTAATATTACAAAGCGGAATAGTTTGTTTATTTGCTTATGCGCTACGCAGGAACCTCGAGTCCGATTTGAAAAATTATTTCACTGTTAGACAGACCATTTATCGAGGAAGGCTTATGCTATATAATTATCATCACGCTAAGACCAATAGGAGCGGAGCAATGCGGGTAAAACCGCGGAACGCAGCTATAATATTAATTGATAATTTATGTAGAACAAAAACTTTATACACAGAGAATACTTGCAAACAAATTATCTATCTATATAAAAACGCAATAAAATTATTATATAAATTGTATTTTCCATCAATAGAACTAACTTTATTGTATAATGTAAATAATTACTGATAGAGCATAATTTTATCAGTCTTGTGCTAACGTGAGTTAATATCAAAATATTATTACAAGATTATAACAATTGAAATGATTAAACTGATATGAGTAATGAGTATTGCTAATACCTATTATCTTAAGAATGTAATAATATGTTTTACTTACTTACTTTTGCGGTAATTTGGGTGAAAATTTCTGTTTATCAAAAAGTTTTTAAGCCTAATATTGTACTGGAATCTAATAATATAACGATCAGTTCAAGTAACCTGTGTTCCCGTCCGACTAGGGCCCTTCCGGCCTCCTTCACTCAAGCGACAGCCCAAGCCGAGGTTCAAGATCCCCGTCAAGGTGGACGCCCTTACGCATGTCGCTACCAGGGTGAACCTTCAGTTCTAAGTTTTTAAATATTTAGACCAATTTTCTAAAAGTGGTTTCCCCTGTGCGTATTTTTAGCAATAACATAGCAAATATATTTTCCGTTGAAGTAATAAAAATGGAAGGCTTTATATTTTTCTAAAATGTTAAAATATGTCGACGTTTATTTTTGGCAATATTCATTTTAAAATGTAGAAATTCCACTAATAATCAATTATATGTACAATTAAAAAAAAGAGACAGAAGAACAGTCTAAGTATAAGTCACTTTTCGATAGTGCCACTGTATTTTTTTTTTAATTTTTTTTATTTACATTTTTATTTGCCATATTTTTTTATGAAAATAACATTTCTACCTACATATTATACTTTTTTAAAGAGATAACAATGTAAAACGATATTTGAAGTATTGTGTGCAGAATAGAGGTGTGAAGCCGTTTATAATATGTATCAATTAGAATAATTGCAGTTAATAATACTAGATGAAACTTAATTACATTTTTGCACTTACCACAATACAACACACGTGTATACATTACAACCTATGATTACAACCATATGGAGGTCAGAAACAAATACATAATTTATTATCTCATACTATATTTTGATCCTTTGACATATTATTATATTATGAATTTTTTGTTATTGTGCTTTCGTGTTTTGTTATTTCGTTAATTATTCATTGTTCTTGTCTGTGATTCTCGTTTTATTTTTAAAAATTTATTATGGCCAATTTACTCATTAGGTTATGTACTTTCGATATCAGTTTAAAGTTTTTTGATATCTGTAATAGTTACGGAATAATCGCCTGTGACACTTAACGACTACAGCCTGTATTTGAAATATTGTTTTCATTTTCATAATTATCGTAGATAGGTACCATTTCTCACTTTCACCATTACCGTAAAAAATTGATAGCTAATCAATTTCCAAACATAACAATTTGTCCGCATCTTAACTTATGAATATCTACTCTATCTCTAACTATCCCGCAGGCCGCATAGTTCCCGTTCCCGTGGGATTTCCGGGATGAAACCTATCCTTTGTGTTTATCCAAGTTACCCTTTATATGTGTACTAAATTTCATTGTAATCGGTTTTGTAGTATTTGCGTGAAAGAGTAACAAACACACACACATCCTCATAAACTTTCGCATTTATAATATTAGTAGGATACAACCCACTATCTACCTAGTAACTTTTTAATTTCTATGCCACAAATCTGATTCTATATTTTTCAATTTCCAGGGTACCAAAGTGGACGCCATCTCAGTAGACTACCAGACCGTACACGCGGGTTGCCCAGCAACCGACCTCATATACTTCATCTTCATGGGTTCTGATGAAGAGTTCAGAGCCAATAATTATGAGAGACTCTTGGATTACTATTATAGTACGTTGTGTGAAGCCATGGAGAGGCTGTCTGTGGATCCAGTGGAGGCTTACCCTAGAGAAATGTTTGATAGCGATATGAAAGAGGTATGTCAGAATTAATGTTAATAATTTATTTTATAGGAAGAGCTCTTTATACACACAAAGAAACCACTGAATGTTTGTTTACGTAATTTGATGATAAGATGTTTCATTCTTAAATAAATAAAAAAAAACACGCTTTTTATAGAAAACCGAACTAAAAAATAGAAAATTTTATCAAATTAGTGTATTGTCATCGGTCCTCAATAAATCTACAAAGTTTGAACGAAATCTGGCCGTTTAAAGTGGGTCAAAATCGCGCCCAAAGAAGTCGGTTACAAACAAACAAACATACAGGTGAAGCTAAGGGGTTTGAAACTTTTTGTATGGACGCTGGCATATCGACCTGCCGCCATTTTGATTTTTTTTCAAAATCGCGGCGCACGATTAAAGTGGTATGTATGGATAGAGGACACATAGACGAACAAAAAATGTCTCATAACATAGTACCCTAAAGCGTCACATTACCGAGATATTTGGAGGTAAATATTCACTTATGAGTACAACGACAAACACTAAAAATAGACTTATTACGTGTCTATATGCATAATATTATCTCCAAATAATCACTCCCAGGTAGATTATTATTATTACAGGAAGAAATTAGGTATTCATTATATTACTTACATTTTTATGTAATGTATGTATGTTTTTATGTAATGAATGTACCTACTTTCTTCCAATAAACTGTTAATTAATAATAATCTACCTGGGAGTGATTATTTGGAGATAATATTATGCATATAGACACGTAATAAGTCAATTTTTAGTGTTTGTCCTTGTACTCATAAGTGAATATTTACCTCCAAATATCTCGGTAACGTGACGCTTTAGGGTACTATGATATTTGAC
The DNA here is from genome assembly GCA_907164685.1 of Colias eurytheme. Classification (NCBI taxonomy): domain Eukaryota; kingdom Metazoa; phylum Arthropoda; class Insecta; order Lepidoptera; family Pieridae; genus Colias; species Colias eurytheme. The sequence goes on from CAJQZN010042745.1 coordinate 107,057, forward strand.
ATTTTTTGTTTGTCTATGTATCCTCTATCCATGCATACAACTTTAATCGTGCGCCGCGATTTTGAAAAAAAATCAAAATGGCGGCCGGGTTGATATGCCAGAAAGTTTCAATGCCCATAGCGTGTAAAAATAGCTCAGTGAATGCCTTTTAAAAATCAATTATCGGAAACGACCTGTAGGCGTTTTCAACAGTCAATTAGGTTTTATTTTAAAAGAAGCATTTCATATCTTAATCGTGTAAGAAATTAAAGACTTTTTAACGGATTTTAAACGCGATTTATTCATTATATTATTTTCCCGACATTTCGGGAATCTAATTTAATCTAATTTAATCGTGTAAGACATGTAGAATCAGCTACATATTCTGAAGCTCATAATCATATATGATTCAACCAGCTAGCCCAATTTAGTCTTCTCTTATTTATGGTTTGTTAAATTCCATATAATGTTTTCCACAGACGATGCCCTACGCAGTGCTAATCGGAGCCACCATCTTACCCATGGTGACAGTGGAAGCGGAACAAGCCCCCAACATCCAAGATGATGACATCAGCAAATTCGTCTCCATGTCCCCTAACGAGCTGTTCGCGAAACGATTTAGTGGCATCGTCAATGACTGTATTCGGTGGAATGTTATCTAATTATATTGACTTACTACATAATAATTTTCTACAAATAAGAGCGTGTACCGAGCACACGTGTTAGCATTGAAACTTTGGCAAGATCCCAAGATACCAAAATCGTCGCCTTACTCCATGATGTATTATTGTATTGCCATGATACGACCTTGAAGTTTTACTTCACTTCAAAAAGTTTAAGTGCCGGCGCTGACTCCACGAGCGAGAGAATCGCGACGAGTCCGCCCTTATATCGTCGGATAATCTCCACGAACGAGCGATAATTCCGCCGCGTATCGTCGCGAGTCGTAACGGAATCGCAGCGTTTCCGCGGCGACTCGTAACAGTATCGCCACGTTTCCTTGAAGAGAACTACGAGAAGACCAGAGGCAACGCTGAAATGCCGCTGCGTTTGACAGCGCGCCCGCTGCGCGATCGTCGCTAGCCCGCTGCTAGTCGCGGCGGGCTAGCGACGATGTAATGACGTTTCGCACGCTCATTGCCACTCGTCGCATCGCGGCGATAATATCGCCGTGTGGAGACGGTTCCATAGAGAGTGTATAGAAATACGTGGCACGACGATAATATCGCCGCGATTCTCTCGCTCGTGGAGTCAGCGCTAACACTCAAGATTTTATATTAGCACTAAATGAAAATTTGCTATCGACAACAAAAGGATTCACGTCTATATTAAGAGTTATTTTTACATGTAGATAATAATTACTATATTTCGCACCGATTTTTACCAAATAGGTAGTCATCAGCACTATAATAGTTAATTTATTATTTTACAACCAATGACTGGGAATAAAATTATTTTTGTTCAAAAAACGGGATATTTCTTAAATCATAATTCATTTTCGTATTTATTATACATAATATATTTTATAGAAACAAATTTAAATGTGCCTTATAGTAGTGATGTTGTAAGATCTATAATGAATAATGTACTCATTGAATTTACTCATTGAATGTACTCATTTCATTTGTATTGCAGTATATAATAATTATTGATATAATTATAAGAAGTAACATTCAAACTATATTTAGAACTACACAATTCCTTTTTGAAGTGAAACTTCTTTATCGGGGTTGGAAAAAAATTTAGTGTAACATTTTTCCGTTACGCGCCATCTTTTTCTTATCCCTACCTAGCGTGATTCGACGTATTTATATAGTAGGTAAATTATGTTTTAAAAAATAAGGTCATAAAGAAGTTTCACTTCTTACGTGTATACACTAGTACACGCACACATTTTTTTATGTAAGCTTTTATTTTTAAATGTCTTACATAGTACCTAATATTACCCAGCTTTGTATGTAGCTTTATTATAAAAAATCATTTTGTATAAAATAATTGAAATATAAAAATTGTGAAACATACTAATAACTTGTTTGTAAATACTTTTTATCAAAATTGAAGAAATACTATCTAAATAAATGTTTATAAATAAATCAACTGTGTTTTAACTGTACGCCTTTTCTAATTTAAGTTATTGCTTACTGCTGTGCTCTGCTGAATGACCTACCGAGTACCGACCATTAAGCCATAAGTAGCGTTAGGTACTATTATTTGTATACGTAGTATATTATTATTAGTCTGTGCTATTATGTATTCTGCAGTGCCATACGCAAATGGTTGCATGCTCTATTTCAAATCTTTAAGAATTTCACTCCAAATAGTGTTAAAAAAGCATTAGAAACGGGCGGACTCTCGTATTTATAATAATAACTAGCTGTTGCCCGCAGCTTTGCCTGCGTGAAAAGACAAATTTTCATGGAACAAACTTTCATGCCCTATTTTATCCCTTTGGAAGTAGAATTTTTCAAAGTCTTTTCTAAGCGTATGCCTACATCATAGTTGCTATCTTCATGCCAAATTTCAGCCCGATCGGTCAAGTAGTTTGGGCTGTGCGTTAATAGATCAGTGAGATATAATTCTACGCCTAGTGAAAATTTAACCATAATCATTACTTCCAGCAACATTGCTTTAGCCCATATTTCAAAATTTATCAATAAATATATTAGTCGAATATTTTTAAACATAGACGTTTTAAAATATCCGTAGATTTTTTGATTTTTGGTAAAATATATGTTATACCGTTGTTATACTCTGAATTATTGTGAACATCATGGAACTATAGATAATTTAAACTTTTGGATTTAAAATGCACCCTATTCACTCGCATTTTATTCAATTTTGAAATTTCAAGCATTAAATTTAAAAAATCTAAAAATATGGATATAAAACTTGAACAATTATTGACTACTTATTTTATAAAAACATATATTTCAACAGAAGCGGCAGTTTAAATCTCACAATTATCATGAATTATTTTTTGCAATATCTCGGTATTTCGTTTAGGAAAACCGCGAGGATTTCCAGTCAGTTATTCAATTGTCGTACCTAAAAAGGTAAAAATGAATCTCCTTTCGTATGTTTTTATTTTATTATACACTAGGTATAGTATACCATACCTATATTATACAATTCTTATTCTGGCACTTATTGTTATGGTTATTGACTGGGTTGCCTGGTAGAGATCACTGTCAGCGATAAGGTCGCCTACTGTACATTGTTATATTATATTGTTAAGTTTGTAAAATGTATTCTATTGTATACAATAAAGTTTTTTTCATTCATTCATTCACTAGCTTTCTACCCGCAGTTTCACCCGCATAGGTACCTAGTCAGAGGAAAATATAGACTCTAGACAAAAACTATCCTAAGTGTCTTTCCAAATTTCATCAAAATCGTGAATGTATTATGTAAAATATTTATATATTATATAAATATTATACGCCATTTTTGCATTTATATAATTTTTTCTACTCTTTACAACTTTTGACCGTGGCAGTGATTAACTTATGTTTTTAGGGTTCATATTTATTTTATTCCGGAGTTTTTATTTTAAGAAAATAATTTTATTTCCAAATCATTTATTTGATAATTAATGAGAAAAATAAAATCGGCCAGGTTCGAGTCGGATTCTCCGAAAAAAACCTATTTTTATTTATTTATTATACTTCATTGTACAAACATGAATGGACAAAGCAGAAAAAAAGAACAAAATCACAAAAAGGCATCATTTGTACAAAAGGCGGCCTTATTGCTGAACAGCAATCTCTACCAGGCAACCTGGTAGGAAAGGAAATGTAAGAAGGTCGTGGGATAGCGCAAAATAAATGACTATAATTGCAAATACATATAACAATTATTTTTCATGGTGTTGTAAATTTATGCTTTTAGAAATTTTTCCTTTATCTACTATAATTTACGTTGCCTTTTAACAAATTTCAAAACTCTGTGTTCACGGGAAGTATCCTGTAGGTTTTGACTCCCTTGCAAACGTCGAAATTTGCGGCGGCATAAACCGCTATATCTTTTGGTTGCGTTGGCTTATAAGTTTGATTACTTATTTCACAGCTTCAAGGGACCGCAGAATTGAGTATACAGTATACATTTTAGCTCGATACCTCCACGCGCTCCTGAAAAAAAGATCGTGATGACATTCTATAATTACATATAGCCTTCTATTTCTATCATTTCTTAACACTGAAAGGATTTTTCAATTCGGACCAGTAATTCTTGAGATTAGCCCATATAAGCAAATAAAATATAATTATTAATTAGCGTAGGGCGCCCTGCTACAAGGTGGAGTGACGACATCCGCAGGGTTGCTGGGCAAAACTGGAGGCAACGAGCGAACGACCGGGCTCAATGGTGTGCCATGACTGAGGCCTATGTCCAGCAGTGAACAAGTGTAGGCTGACAATGATGATGATGATGATGATGAAACAAATAAAAAACTTTTCAATTAACTAGAAAATCTGGTGAAATTCATGACACCTATTACTCACCTATTGTTCTTTCTGTATTTGTACTTTTTATGTGTGTGCAATAAAGTATAAAAGAAATAAATAAATACTTATTTTTATATTTCGTACCCTTTCAACCTTCCCTAGACAATATACCATTTCAAAACCAAAATTTTTTATCCTCTATTTCTATATTTGAGGGGATGATAATTATAATTATAAAACCGCTTCTGTTTGAATTCCAAATTTAATTCAGGTAATTCGGTGCAATCCCTAAAACAAAACTTTTGTATTTATAACATCACTACATAGTAAAACAAAGTCGCTTTCTCTGTCCCTATGTCCCTATGTACCTATGCTTAAATCTTTAAAACTACGCAACGGATTTTGATGCGGTTTTTTAAATAGAACGAGTGATTCAAGAGGAAGGCTTTAGTATATATAATTTATTAGGCTTTAGACAAAGCGGGCGAAGCCGCGGGCGGTAAGCTAGTCAGTACATATAATAATAACCTACAGAACCCTCTACTTATCCGCTAGTTTCCCGCACATGATGCGACGGAGCATATAAATCATAAGGACAAACTACACAAGCTATAGTAATTTAATTCCTACAGATCGCAGAGTACACTACACAAGTACAGTGATGGAGATGTTATTCGTGTTTCTAGTTGTCATTCTGGAGCCGTGCGCGTGTGTGATATTTAGTATCAATGGTGAGTTTTATCAATTTGGGTACAGCTATTTTATGGGTGTGTACAGTGCAAGAATGGAGATAATAATAATATAATAATCAGAAAATCTTTGCTAAAGTTCCAGGATACCAAGAAAATTGGAATTATTCTTAGACTAGCTTTCCGCCCGCGGCTTCGATTATGTGTGCTAAAATTCATTGTAATCGGTTCAGTAGTTTTTGCGTGAAAGAGTAACAAACATCCATACAAACTTTTACATTTATAATATTAATAGGATAATATAGAGTCTCGCTTTTATTAAAATGCTTACCTAATTATATCTTGGTCTAATAGGATCGTTCCTTTTGTAAGAAAGATTTAACTACAGTTACACGAAAAAACATCGGATGTTTCTTATTTCATAGGTTCTGGGTCGAATTAAAAGCGAATGCAAAATAATAAGTACGTATAATATAAGCTAAGAAAACAAAATTGGCTTAAATTCCTATAAAAAAACATCCGTTTTTACCAATTTTTCGCCGAAAATCTTAAATTGAATATAAATTTCCAAATAAGCATTGTATAAACAGGACAATCGACTAGACTACCTATTCTTGATGTTTTAATTTTGAGTTGAAACTTCTATTTTAAAATAAGTAGGTAGGTAGGTAGACTAAGATAGAATGATGGAAATAAAAATTAATAAAAAAACTTAAAGCTCAATAATGTGAAAAAAAGACGGGTTGCACTCCGGGAGTGCCGGCAGAAGTGAAAACTTGATTATTAACGTTCAGCATGTTTGATATTTTGGAATGGTATCCGTCTCGCATGGAATATAAAAGCTAAAAAAAAAAGTCCGTCTTACGCTTTTTCGATCAGGCCACGTGTCCTGACGCGAGTTTAAGATTTTATACCCAACGCCGCTAAAGAAGTTTTCACTTCAAAAATGTAAATTAAACTTTCTTTTCATTTTATTATTATAACTAGATTTCCGCCCGCGGCTTCGCCCGCGTTTTCAAAGGAAAACCCTTATAGTTCCCGTTCCCGTGGGATTTCCGGGATAAAACCTATCCTATATGTTAATTAAAGTTAACCTCTATATTATGTGTGCTAATTAGTTAGCTAGTTCTATAGAATTTTCGTGGAAGGGTAACAAACACACACACACACACATCCTCACAAACTTTCGCATTTATAATATTAGTAGGATTAACTACTACTAACTACGATTCTAGCGCGTTAAATAATTTGTGTACATGATAATAATCTGAAGTCTATTTATTCTATCTGTTTTCCTTGTTATGTTTGATACAGAATTAACATATTAGGTTATGTCTGTAACTACAGACATAACTACAGATAAAAGCTTATTAATTAATTTATTTATAGAAGCACAGTTTCAGAATACAATGCAAAACATTAACATATTATAATATCTCAAATATTCTTCACTACATAGTATAAAACAAAGTCGCTTTCTCTGTCCCTATGTCCCTTTGTATGCTTAAATCTTTAAAACTACGCAACGGATTTTGATGCGGTTTTTTTAATAGATAGAGTGATTCAAGAGGAAGGTTTTAGTATATAATTTATTATGTTTTAGATTATTTAGATAAAGCGGTCGAAGCCGCGGGTGGTTAGCTAGTAATATATAAATTCTAGCCTAGGCACTAATAAATTTGACTACACTTCTTTCGAAACGCATTATAGAAAAATTATTTCACTAACCAGCAGTTTAAGTAACTCGTTACATTTCTCATCGTTAAGAAACGGATTAATTTCAGAATATTTCAGAACCTGCTGATAATGTCACTGATAACCTATTTGCCACTTTTTACTTCTTTTATAATCGTTTTTAAATCTTCGAAATGCATTATTGAGAAATGAAGTTACTAACCACCAGTTTTACCGTTACCAAATTTTTCATCGTGTTGATTGCCAATTTTTGACAATATTTTCATTTTTCACACACGATTCGTTATTTTAACTGAGGTAAACGGTTAGTTAAACAAAACATAATCAAAAGCTGTGAAATCGGCCATTAATCACGATATAAATATTATATACTACAAATCTGTTTACATTAATCTCGTAGACGTAGTAAAAATTGGAGAAAGTTCACTATAACTTTCAATCACAATGACTTAATTAATTAAATATACAATATAAATATTAAATACACTTCCGGTAGTTATTTCGAAAAGGTACACATTTTCACAAACTTTCGCATTAATTATAATATACTAGCTTACCGCCCGCGGCTTCGCCTGTTTTGTCTAAAACCTAATAAATTATATACTAAAACCTTCCTCTTAAATCTATTAAAAAATCCGTTGCGTAGTTTTAAATATTTAAGCATACATAGGGACATCCTCCCCCCTAGTCAAGTGGCTTTCTGTTAGCGTAGCGTTCAATAGAATAGACTACGAATGTATGAGATTGACGTAAGCTGTAGATAGTTATCTACAGCTTACCTAGATACCTTACCTTTGCCTAGATAACTATCTACAGCTTACGTAAACCTCATACATTCGTAGTCTATTCTATTGAACGCTACGCTAACAGAAAGCCACTTGACTAGGGGGGAGGGGCAGAGAAAGCGACATTGTTTTATACTATGTATGTATGTAGTGAGGTTCCTACTTACCTACTTACTACGACCGTAGAAATATTACGTAACAGAAAAATATATATAAATAAAAGGACTATCATGATTATTTACATATTTACAAGCATTTAACCGACTGCTACAAAAAATTGCCAAAAAACTTTTTTAAAGTCTAACGAAAAAAGTTACTTAACTGAACCGATTACAATGAAATTTAGCACACATAGAAGGTAACTTGGATTAACAAATAGGATAGGTTTTATCCCGGAAATCCCACGGGAACGGGAACTATGCGGGTTTTCCTTTGAAAACGCGGGTGAAACCGCGGGCGGAAATCTAGTTACAAACATAAATGGCAAGTAAAATAATAAAATGGGACTTATTATCACATTCTTAAAACTGAAGATCATCAAAAATCTAGTAAGTATTGTAAAAATAGTAATAGATTAAAAAATAACAACATAAGAAACAGGATAATGAAATAAAAGATTACTATCTATGTACATAATTTTATTACTTACATAATTATACATAATACCTAAGAAAAATAAAACGAACAAATATAAAATACAAGTGCAACCAAAAATAGATAAAATATGTACATTTTAAACGAAAATTATATTCCAATATATTGCAATCTGAACTTCCATATCACCACATAGAATAAAACAAAGTTTCAGTCGCTGTCTGCCCATCCGTAGGTATGCTGAAATCTTCAAAACCACGCAATAGATTTTGATGAGGTTTTTTGAAAGAAAGAAAGAAAGAAACATTTATTTATCAAGGACAGCACAACACACACACATATAAAACATAAAAAACCGTAAGAGATAAATAAGAAAGCACCACGACAAGAAAATAGCAACAATAACACTAAAATTAATAACATAAAAAAAAGCACGTAGAGAAAATAAAATTGACAATTTTTAATAGATAGAGTGGTTTTTAGGAAGATTTACAATATAATTTAAGTTATCTACAAAGTGGGCGAAGCCGCGCGCCTGATAATAATACAAAAAAAATTTGGGAAATCCAAAAGTGCACGCCTCATAATTTTTTTTTAATAATTATTTATTAATTATTATTTTTGTTTTTTTAATAACAATTAAACCACATCGAATCAGACCCTGAAAAATGAAAG
>CAJQZN010042745.1:116315-127995 GCA_907164685.1 Colias eurytheme
AATTATCGAAATCGGTTCAGCCGTTCTCGAGTTATGCGCTTACCAACCCATTTTGCGATTCATTTTTATATATAAAAGATAATAATGAATTCTGAGTAAAAAATTACAATACTAGGTATAAGAAACATTTTAAACAATGTTATTTCTTTACCAATAATATAAAGCTGAAAAGTTTGTTTGCTTGATCGCGATAATCTCAGAAACTATCGATCTGATTTGAAAAATTCTGTCAGTGTCACAAAGCCTAGTATTTATCGGGGAAGTGTAGTCCCGTGTCCCCGTAGTGGGGTAAGGGGCAGATGCATTATTCATACATCTGTTTCACTGATCGATTTTCTTTAGGGACAAGTAGGTGATCAGCCTTCTGTGTCGAACCCAGGACCCCTCGGTTCTACGCTCAAGCCCCAACCACTGTACCAAGGAGGCGGTCAAATCGGGGAAGGCTATAGGCTATATTATATCATCACGCTAAGACAAATAGAACCGGAGCGTAAAAGCACAGGACATAACTAGTAATAAATAAAACCTACCTACTGTCCCGGTTTCGTCCGTATTGACAAGATAATTATTCTTTTTCTGTTCTCGTCCCGCCAATTAGTGATCTTTTTGCTTGTTTACCTTTTACCGTGGTTGCCTGGAAGAGATCACTATTAAGTGATAAGGCCGCCAAAATAGTTGTACTCTGTTCTATGTGTATTGTGTAAGTAGTTCTAAGGCTTCTGTACAACTATTAAAGAGTTAAATAAATAAATAAATAAATAATTAAAATGGTACTTATAATGTAACTTATAAATATTGCTTTCTGAAAAAAAGAGCATGTGTGCCGAGCACACGTGTCAGAAATGAAACTTCTTTGGCAAGATTCAAAGATATCCAAATCGTCGCCTTACTCCATGACATGACGGTATTGCCATGACGCGACCTTGAAATTTTACTCTTAATGCGCCTGAAGTTTCCCTTCAACAAGATCGATAAAATAGTTTTTGATATAAATCTAATCAATCTCCCCTCTTTCTAATTAGTTATTACTGAGCATATTAATTATGGTAGAGTCATTATGATTTGAAATTTTTTTTCGATAATAATTAGGTAATCTTTTTAAGATATCATATTTATTTTATAACAATGAATCATTTTGTGTTGCTAACGGTCCTAAAGTTATCTATAAATTTCTGGTTCCGTATTTTTAGGAATTCAGAAAGGTAAAGATCCTTTTACATATATACCTGAATATCATCACTGCCTATAAAAAGTACCGTGTGAAATTTAAAAATACATATCTCTTTTTATTCCCCCGTGGCTCCTCTCCTGTTGGTCGTAGCGTGATGGTATATAGCCTATAGCCTTCCTCGATAAATGAGCTATCTAACACCGAAAGAATTTTTCAAATCGGACCAGTAGTTCCCGAGATTAGCGCGTTCAAACAAACAAACTCTTCAGCTTTATAATATTAGTATAGATTTTGAAATATATTATTATCTAACAAGTAGTTCCTGAGATTAAGCGCCGACAAACTCTGCAGCATTATAATATCTTATATATAAAATTCTCGTGTCACAATGTTAGTCTGCAATCTGCATACTCCTCCGAAACGGGTGGACCGATTCTCATGAAATTTTCTGTGCATATCAGGTAAGTCTGAGAATCGGCCAACGCCCAACATCTATTTTTCATATGTACCACGGGCGAAGCCGGGGCGGACCGCTAGTTAAAGTATAGATATTATGTAAACAACGTCCTACGTTTGCGTTACATATTCAATTTCAATTACTATGTCCTTACGATCATATTTCGATACTAATATTATTTATTAAGAGGAAAGGTTTGTAATTATGTATGTATGTATGGTTTTCACGAATAAACTACTGGACCAATTACAATGAAAATTAGCACACATATAGAGGGTACCTACCTTGGATTAACACATAGGATAGGTTTTATCCCGGAAATCTCACGGGAACGGGGAATAAGCGGGTTTTTCTTTGAAAACGCTGGCGAAGCCGCGGGCGGAAAGCTAGTCGTAGATAAATGACTACTAATGTAGACCAATTGCAGATTATTTTTTAAAGTTTTACATAAATTGTCGCACTTATGAAGATTTCTCTCTATGTCGATGTTTTCCCCCTTGACACGATTAACATTTCTTCAAAACGCATTAGCACAGTATTACAATATAGGAATTATATTGTCATTTGTACTGTGGTACATCCATACTAATATTAATTATAAATGCGAAAGTAACTCTGTCTGTCTGTCTGTTACTCAATCACGCCTAAACTACTGAACCAATTTGCATGAAATTTGGTATGGAGATGTTGATACCCGAGAAAGGACATAGGCTACCTATTTTAGGCTGCTTATTTTAATTGCGAAATATGTACCACGGGCGAAGCCGGGGCGGACCACTAGTAGTAAATAATTCATTAATTTCTATATATTTTTTTTAAATTAATTATATAAGTTCATTTTAAGTTCTTTAACTTACGTAAACTTTATTTTATTTTAAATTTGTCGAAACATAATCCTGAGAAGTTATTATATCTTACTTATGCCTAATTTTTCAATAAATATTAAATATTGTATTTGAAATTAATATGAGTATGTACAAAAAGGTCTGACGTCAGAATAAAAAAATCACCTTATAAACTATAATTAGTCTTAGTATGTACTTTTTTTCATTTGTAATGCTTTTTGCAGGATTACAAATTTTATTCATATTTTTTGTTTAAATTTTATAATTTTAATTCATTTATAATAATATGTGCTATGTTTATATATTCTATATTTACAATTCCGTAACTACACCTCGATTTCAAGAATATTTTGCATTTGTAATTCATAGAGTTTTTATATTTCTAATAAGAACTAAGAAGTAGAGAAATATTAATTAAAATTTGATAAAATTCTTTAGCATTTTATATTGTTTATATAATTTTATCGTTTATAGTTTTATCATTATCAAAACCGGCGTAAATACCACATTTAGATCTTATGAACTTTTGCTATGCAAAATCTTTGGCTGGCCGGTTGGCTTTGTTGGTAGCGACCCTTTTTTTTTAAGTGGGGAAATCTTCCAAAGATACCCACGGCTTTCGGGGAAGGAGCCGTGGGTTATGTCGGATTCTTACCGACTAAAACCCCACTGTGTTCCATCGAGCCGCTTTAATGATGGGGCCGCGGGTATTGGTTGGAATTCTTCTAGCGATCCTGCCTTCCAGTCAAACTCAAACATTTATTTATTCAATTAGACTTCGTGGTTTCGATTCCCACCCAGGGCAAACATTTGAGTGATGAACATAGATTTTTGCTCCGTGTTTGGGTGCTAATTATCTATATAAGTATGTTGTGTGTGAAAAATGTCCTGAAAAAATATTTATTCTCTTTCTTTCATCATGAATTAATTAAACTAAAACCGGCTACTCACCTACCTGCAGCAGGGGTAATATTGGAATTGGAACCTAGATTGGCTCCTTAATTGTGATGTGTATACTGTATAGGCATGCAGGGGCAATTTAGAGAACATTGAAATTGCTCTGGCCGCCGCACAACCGGTATTGTACCAATATTGCCCCTGCGGCAGGTACATAAATAGCCTTAATACGGAACTGTTATATATTTATATATTTTGGGAAACTTAACCAAAAATCCTGATCTACATAAAACAATACTGCTCGAGTTAACAGAAAGTATTATTTCCTCAATAACACGAATAGATGTAATTCTTGAACCCTGGGGTCATTGTCATTCAGGATTTCCTTATCATAGCGCAAAATGGCCACGTCTAGGCTTACCGTGACATTGATCTAAATAAGACGTACTATTCTACATTATAATTAACCTACTATAATAATATTATATGCGAAAGTTTGTGAGAATGTACATACATACACACAAACATACATTGTAGTTTGTAACTCTTTTACTAAAAAATCAAAATCCGTCATTACTGGACGTGTAATATTCGTGTAGTATAAAATTTATATGAAAATTCCCATAGGCCATAAGATATGATCATATGTCACCTTGGTAAAAGGGAGACTACGTCACTCTTTAGATTTCTAATCTCTCCACACGCAAAAATTACTTATATCATTAAAATCATTGAGTCTGAAATAAGTGAATTCAACGTAACAAATAAAAACAATTCTGAATTATATTAATATTCTTGAAGACGTTTTCTTGGGAAAATTATAATAAGTAAAATACCATCTTCCCATTTTCTGCGTATTTACAGGTTTTTCTTGAGACAATAATTACAATTACGCACAATATAAATGGTTTCTAGTGAACTGCAATTAGTTTCATTCAAATTATTTTATTAATATGATATTATGTAATCGACTTTATACAAGAAATGTAAATAAGCTTCTATTGAATTAATTAGTTCTTAAATAAATAAATTACGTACTGACTGAAAAGTTTTTCAATCATATTAATGTTTTAATAATATACTTACAATATCTTTATTTACTATTTATTTATTTATTTATTATTATAATTAAAACGGTATTGCACCAATTACATTAATTATAAAAAATCTTATTATCACAAACAGTTTAAATCTGATAAAATATAAAAATAAATAATAATAATAGTTTAAAAAAACTAAAAAACACGCTTTTTATAGAAACCGAACTAAAAAATGGAATAATTTTATCAAATTAGTGTAAATTGTCATCGGTCCTCAATAAATCTACAAAGTTTGAACGAAATCTGGCCATTTAAAGTGGGTCAAAATCGCGCCCAAAGAAGTCGGTTACAAACATACAAACATACAGGTGAAGCTAATATAAAGCGTGTAATGAAACCCGTTTCGCGTTGTCACGGCATCACGTGTGAACGGGTGGACCGATTTCGATAATTCTTTTTTTATTATATTACTTGAATTACGAGGATGGTTCTTATGTAGAGAAAACGTAAATATTTACCACGGGCGAAACCGGGGCGGACCACTAGTCTATACATCTATACAAATATTATAAAGAGGAAAGGTTTGATTTTTTGTTTGTTTGTTTGTTTGTATGAATTGAATAGGCTCCGAAACTACTTGGCAGATTTGAAAAATTCTTTCACTGTTGGAAAGCTACATCATTTCTGAGTGACATAGGCTAGGTTTTATCCCGGAAATCCCACGGGAACGGGGACTATGCGGGTTTTTTTTTGAAAACGCGGGCGAAGCCGCAGGCGGAAAGCTAGTAATTAATAAAACATAAAAACCAATACCAATTAAGTAAATGAATTAAATGAAATTAAAAGTCATTTAAAACTTAACTTGCCAGATATACAATACCTACTATTAATATTAATTGCAAACGCATAATCCTACTACGAATCATTGCCATAATTTATCTTTAAGTTTTTTGGGTGTCTCTTTAGATTTCTTTAATGCCACAGAATAGTTAATAGTACATGCACACTAATGCCACAGATGACAGAATAGTTAATAGTACAGGGACACTAATGCCACAGAATAGTTAATAGTACAGGCACACTAATGCTGACTGAAACCATAATAAATTAATAAGTTTAGTTTGGTAGAAACCTTATTAATTAGGTACTTATAAATTCTTAAAAATTCTTTTTACATTTTCAGAAACCGAATACAACAGAATGCCGCCACTCTACGCGATGGACGACTACGACTTGTGTATGTTAGAAGATGGCGGCACATATTGCATTGCTGATTTTGAACTCTTTTCACGACGACGGTCAGCACTTATGCATTTTATACAGGTACTTTTAATGACTGCCTCCGTGGTACAGTGGTTGACACGTGAGCGCAGAACCGAGGTGTCTCGGTCTGGCAGGAAACCGAAGGCTGATCACCTACTTGTCCCCAAAGAAAATCGATCAGTGAAACAGATGTATAATGCATCTGCCCCTTGCCCCAATAGAGTATTTTGCAGAAATTTTCCACCTGTATAATATTTTTATAATTGATAGCACAGCATAATAGTGACAACTATAAAAAAGTGTCAATAGTAGGAAAGATTGGTATTTCTTGTATACCTAAGAGTTTATTCAATAATTATTATACCTCCATTGTCTGGGTTTATCAAAACAATTGCTTTATAAATACCAAAAGGAATCCTATTCAATATTAAGTCTATGAATAGCTAAATTATTACAAAACGAAGCAAATTAGACATTATAAAAAAAATATCTGTATAATTTATGAATCTAATTAATATAAATCAATGTAGGTACGATATTTATTAGAGAAAAAACTCCTAAAATAAAAACATATAAAATAAGGCACGAGGATTTAAAAACAGATAGGCATTTGTTTTGAAAGTTAAAAATTAAACATAATAATACATATATACAGTACACTTAGTATTTTATGGTTGTAAAATTAACGCAGGTTATTCCGGGATAAAAACAATAGTTTCTCGGTAAATGTTTAACAGAAAAAAGTCAAAATATTACTTATTTTGTTTTAAAAATGGATGTGACTTTGTTTTTTGTAATAGCATTGTTCAAAATACGCACATATTTTTGATCTATAATTGCTGCAGCTGTACTCGGGTAGAGTGAACTAGCACACTAATCTACCAGTTCTCAGTACTAACTTTAAGTAGAGTATCTGTCTACTCCACCAACAACTCTACTCTACCAATGGTGTCTACATTAGTATAGTAAGTAGGATAGTTAGTACTCTACCACTCTACTCTACCATTTACTCTACCCGTGTACAGCCATTAAGGGTTTTTGGGTACATCTTTAACAGTAAAACAAACTAATACAATACGAAACATTTTCTTATTTATACATCTTACGTAGATAAAGTCAACGCGGTACATAACAATAATTATATTATATTTAAATATAATAGAATTTAATTGACTTGTTTGCCATACCGGGTCAAGTCGAAACCGTTAAACTGCAGGTTAAAACTTGATTAATCTTTATTATTATCATTATTTGTCTATGTAATTATGTAACTATAGACATTTGTACTTATTGTAAATAAATAAACGAATATATTAGCAGCAAAAACAGCGCCTTACATGATGTGAATTTTAGTGGGAATTTCGCATTTGATTTCACGCGATTAAATAAGCTTAGATTTGGCGATTTAAAACCTAATTTAAGTTATTTTTACATTTTCAATTATTATTATAGATAGGTTCTGAAATGTGCATTAATATTTAAGAAACTAACGTAGCAGCCGTCGACAGCTGCTGCCGACACTTCGACGACTAACGTCGACATGTGGCGACGGCTGAAGTACCTAGCCTCTGCCGTTCACAACTTGCCGTTCGTCTATTAGAACTCTAAATTACTATTATTTACTACTAGCGGTACGCCCCGGCTTCGCCTGTGGTAAATATTTCGCAATAAAAAGTAGCCTATGTCCTTTCTCGGGTATCAAAATATCTCCATACCAAATCTCATGCGAATTGGTTCAGTAGTTTAGGCGTGATTGAGTAACAGACAGACAGACAGAGTTACTTTCGCATTTATAATATTAGTATGGATTATTTACTTGACTGGGCTATTGATGATTTAATTTTATAAAACTTCTTTAACCTAATCTATCTAATCTAATTATTTTGAAGGTATGTTATTAGCAATTTTGTCGAATCATTGCAAAAAATTAGATTATATTAATTTTATCAGCATCGGAAATAATTCCGAAATATATTTAATCTGTTGTAAACAAGCGGAATAAGCACATATAGTTCTGTGGAAATCATAAAAAATAATATTATTTGTATAGCATTTACATTTTGGTAACTACAGGCATAAAGAGGCAAGAGAATTTTGAAGTATTTTGTTGTAGGAGTTATAAGAAAACTGGCTATCCGTTCTTATACTAAACAGACTACCTTTTTTAATAAGTATAAATCTTATATATAAAATTCTCGTGTCACAATGTTAGTCTGCATACTCCTCCGAAACGGGTGGACCGATTCTCATGAAATTTTCTGTGCATATCGGGTAAGTCTGAGAATCGGCCAACATCTATTTTTCATATGTACCACGGGCGAAGCCGGGGCGGGCCGCTAGTATTCTATAAGTTACTTATTGCCGAAAACTTTTTTCATTGTTTTTCAAATATAAACTACCAAACCACATAGTATGATAATTCGTTTAATAATATAATGTAATGTATGCAATTTGAGCCCAAGTCATGTATTACTTTAGCGTAAAAACCAGTTTACATAATTGTCACACAAAACATAATACTTCTTAGAACGTGTTTAGTTATATTTACTACTAGATTTCCGCCCGCGGCTTCGCCCGCGTTTTCAAAGGAAAACCCGAATAGTTCCCGTTCCCGTGGGATTTCCGGGATAAAACCTATCCTATGTGTTAATCCAAGTTACCCTCTATATGTGTGCTAAATTTCATTGTAATCGGTTCAGTAGTTTTTACGTGAAAGAGTAACAAACATCCATACATCCATACAAACTTTCGCCTTTATAATAGTAATTAAGATATAATATAACCTAGTGTAAACTTGGCTTTTCTAGTATTTTATCTAAAGAAATGTTACACTTGAAAAATACTTATTTTAAGCGACAATTTGGAGCGTTTAATCGACATAATAATACTAGTGGTCCGCCCCGGCTTCGCCCGTGGTACCTACAAGATTATGTTATTCAGTACCTAATTTATATGCCCAAAAGTGTGCATGTAAAAAAATTGACGATTTTAGTATTTAATTGATTTAAACTGTGGCTTAAACTTCATAAAAAATAGGAAGTTCGAAACTATACGAGCTGGCGAGTACTTCAAACATGGAGAAAATTACAATGGCATATCATTGCGAAAAAGTTGCGAAAACATTGCTGTGTACTAACGTTCCGCAGATATTTCGCTACGCAGTAGTTTCGCAGAGATTCGCAGCCGCATACGAATGCGTAGGTGTACTAACGCCTAAATTTTCCTAATCGTTATAAAGTCCACACATGCATTTAGTAAAAAGCGTTTATTTTAATATTACAAACAGACATTCCAATTGTATTATTAGAAGGTATAAATAATTGTATACGTAATAACTAATTCGTGATAATTCATTAACTTTTAACCTCATAATTGCAATGTGGTTATATAGCATATAATTATTCATTTATTAATTTATATAAAAACTAATTGTGAAGCGCTGTATCCTCTTACGAAGATAATTAATTCAAATTGTTAATATTGTTTTACGGTTCGTAGATTATTATTAAATTTGCCCTTATTTATAATACTCATATGACCGCCTCCTTGGTACAGTGGTTGACGCGTGAGCGTAGCACCTAGGGGTCCTGGGTTCGATTCCCGGTGGAGACGAAGGAAAAAAAAATGTCTCGGTCTGATAGGACACAGAAGGCTGATCACCTACTTGTCCCTAAAGAAAATCGATCAGTGAAACAGATGTATAAAGCATCTGCCCCTTACCCCACTTGGGGACATGGGACTTCACTTTATAATACTCATAGGAATCATCATAATATTGTGATTATTAAGTCATCTCGGTGCATATTTCTTCTCTTTAATTTTTAAAATCTTGTTTCAGGAATATTCATCATACACCAAAAAGCATTATAATCATACACAGCTACACAGAGCCATATGTGTGACACAGTCCTGTAAAACTTATCTACCTCATAACTCAAATAAAACAGTGGACCTAAACACGACCCTTGAGGGATGCTTCAATGAAACTATATGGGATGAGTACAAGATAGAGGCAAAATTGTCGAAACTACACTATTGTAAGAAGAAAGGAGAAAAGAGGGTAATTGATAAGAGTGATATAGCTGTTTTTATTGTGTACGTGATGCTGATTTTGTTGCACTTTATCGGAAACTGTTACGACATTATTAAATCTCGAAACAATAAAGCTGGTAATATATTAAAAGCTAAAATTGCTGACCACGTATTGATTTAGATGAAGCAAATGCGTAAATATTTATAAGTAGGTATTTAACCTAAACTTTCTATCTATAAGTGATTCTTATCTTCATAATATTTTCGGCAACGTCGTCTTTCTTTTCATGATTTTCAACCCATTTACAAAAAAAGACTCATCGTTATTATTTTGTAAATAATTTACTTTCGAATCCTGCCGTATATATTTATCGATTCATTAAAATTTTCCAAAAAAAAATTATCTATTTGACGTGTACAATATTTTCGGTTGCTGCAAAATTTATAGCACTGCACTTGCTTCGTCTATATCAATAAGTGGTATGCAAACTTTTAACATTACTTAAATTCTATGATAAATCATGTGTCAAATGGTCATATTTTTGCAGAAAACAAGATCCTGTTATCATTTTCTCTGAAAAGGAATTGGGCAAAATTAATAGCGCCTAGTGGAGTTGGTCCAGAACCGAGATTAGAAAGACTGAAGATGATTAATGGTATGAGGTACGAAACTAAGTATATGAATACTAACGTATATAACTATATTTAATTCAACTTTTATTAGTACAAAAGTGTTTGAACCTCTCTTACTCAATCTATACTAATATTATAAAGATGGTTTGTATGGTTTTCACGCATAAACTACTGGACCGATTATGATGAATTTTGGCACAGATAATCTTTAGACCCTGAGTAAGAACATAGGCTACCTTTTATTGCGAAATATGTACCACGGGCGAAGCCGCGGCGGATCGCTAGTCCTTTCATAAGTCAAAATAAATATGAAAATACTAATTTTAATCCGGTTATAAATACGGTTGAATCAAAGGTAAAGTTTTTTTTTTATTTAATTCATTTTGCTTTTCAGATCAATAACAATGATTTTTGTTGTATTTTCGCACACTGCTCTCGTGTTAGCACATTCTTACCATGCAAATCCCCTGTTCATAGAAAAGGTAAGTGTTTCCTTCTTTTTCATAAAAATATAAATATATGATACACTTTACAACAACCGGTATACACACGGAATTATTAAAATCTGAGATAGCTAACAATAGTTAAAACTTGTACTATAAAAAGCAAAATAGTCTAAAGACATATGTATGTCTGCATATAATTGACTCTTGACTCGATGTTGATCGGACTATTATAATGGTACGGCCTGGATATAATTAAAATTTGGACAATTATCAAAGATCGATAATACAATTTTATAAGTTTAATTTTCATTGCATTAAATAATTTCCTGTACTTTAGTTGATTCTATCAATAATAGTTCAGGATCCATCGCCCATTTTTGCAAGTGATTACCTACTATCAAGCTAATTTTCCGTGAGTAGCTTTATTTTTATGAGACGCCAGAGGTAACAAGGATAAAATGTTTTGATTTGATGGTTCTCAAATATTTATTACTAACTGAATTTTTTTTTGTTCAATCTCAAGATAATTATCTAAAATATCCTGATCCTGAACTATAATTTTCGCTTTAGTTTAGCAATATTTATAATTGGTAAATGCTTTTCATGTTCACATGGACTCTCAGCTAAATTATACAGGGTTACTTGTAAAACACCAGCAACCTCTCAGGACAAGATAGCTAACATCATAAGTACCAACATTTGTTCTACGACTTTTGGCATAACGCAATACATTATTTTTAAATGATTTTTGTAAAGTTTTTATTGTACTCTCCTAACATTTGTAATAGTAGGGGAGGCCAAGAGGGGATTTTGGGATTTACTCGAGCGCGTCAGATTACTATAAGGGATGGTACCTTAGCTATTCATTAGTACCTCTAGTCAATATGAGCAGTTAT
>CAJQZN010042745.1:132995-156125 GCA_907164685.1 Colias eurytheme
GTGACAGTAGTACCCACCTCAACGCTTCGCTTATGAGGCGTGCAATAGCATAAGCCATGATTGTTTTAAACTTATCGATATAACAGATTGATATTTACAATTAGATAATAATATTTATTGTTACAAGCTAATCTCAATTTTTATTAGCTTCACCTGTTTTTTGTGTGTAACTGACTCCTACTTGATATGGACCAAATTTAAACGGACAGATTTAATTCAAACTTAGTACATTTATCAAGGATCGTTGACAATACAATAATTTCTTCTGATAAGCACAAACGCATTTTTTTATGTTTTCTTATTTATTATCGTTTTCTCTTTCTTCTTATTTAATTATTACTATGCTAGTGATGCTACTGAAACTTATCTATTAATATTGTCAACAGATATATATCGTTGTATAATGGAGTGGCGCGGCTTCACCTGGACCGGCAGAATATCATACAGCGCGTTCCTTCTCCATACAATTGTTCAAAGAGGTCTTATTGGGATTCAAATGACACCTCTGTATTTAACTGATTACTATATTGTAAGTTATATTTTTAAGCTATTGCATAGCTTCTATCGCGGGCCTTGAGCGCGGGGACCGAATCTAGAAATTCCGTAACGAAAAAACCTCACGCTCCCCACTCCGACGGGCATGGAGGTGTGGCTTGAAGGCATGTTATGCAATAGCTTAACCGCGGCAGTCCCCGAGTGCCACACGTCTTTTTTTATATATTTTTTGTTGTTTTTTTCCAGTCAATGTTCCTAAACGCTTCGCTGTTCACCTCCTACGTTTGCGGCGTAGGGTTGTACTTATTCGTGGAGGCACCATTCGGAAGTCTAGTCAAAGCTTTACTTACCCCAGCTAAGAAGACAGAACAAACAACGGAGAATAAATAATCTATTTAAATCCTTAGCAAAATTAGTTTTAATATAAAATAAATGGTTTTTATTATTTGGGTTTTCATTTCGATCCCGAAATTCTGGTTAGTTATTTTTACTTTGTTGTTACTGTAAATCAATCTGTCTGTATATTTGTTTCGTTATCACGGCTAGTTTGCTGAATAGATTATGATAATAATTTATAGTACTAATATTATAAAGAGGAAAGGTTTGTAATTATGTATGTATGGTTTTCACGAATAAACTACTGGACCGATTTAAAAAATTCTTTCACCATTAGAGAGCTGCATCTTCACTGAGCAACATAGGCTATATTGCATTTTCAAAAAAAATAGAGATCCTTACCAAAAATGCAATAATGTAACCCAAGGTGTAAAAAATTCCTTAATAAAAATTCTGTCATCGCATGCGATGCGGAATCTATTCCTTGAAGTACGAGGATGGTTCTTATGAAAAAAACGTAAACATGTAGGTACCACGGGTGAAGCCGAGGTGGACCGCTAGTTTAGACAATCTCTGAATGAGTTATAAAAACAATTACCCAATTTGCTCTAATTTGTTACAAAATTGGAACTAACAACTACAATATGGTCATTTCAAACTAGTATTTCAGGAAATAGTAATTTCCTTATTAGATGAAACTGTCGTTAAAATTGGAGACGATGATTATGATGTGATTAAAAGCTTTGAAAATTATATTTATAGCATGTCAATCCAAACTCAAATCTTCTATCAATCTAATAAAGGTTGTAATAACGAATCTTTTGGTATTATTTACATAATAATAATGTTGAATAGAAGAATAGAAGTGAAAATTCGTTAGGCGCGTTATGAGTAAAATTTCAAGGTTTTAGATATTATAAATGTGTCGAACAAATGAGAAACCATAAACAATTTTTGTCCTTTATTTTCGTCCATTTCTACATCCCGATTTTCCAAACACATACTAAAAGTTACCTTTGAAAATTTTGTTGCTCGCTTACCATCAGGCTTACTTGGGCAACCACTTAATACATCAAAAAAGAACCACCAGCGGCCTACACAATTCTATCAAGTCTCTGTGCTGTTTTGGATAGGATTGGACTAATAAGCTAAATAAATATTCCTTATATCAAAATGCAAAATGTTACTTGAGTTAGGTACTTTAATTCAAGCCATTGTAGATACATAAGTATCTGTCTTGTTATTTATAAGTTTATTATTGATTTGAATCCTTTCTTTAAAACCTGAGTATCTTCAAAAACTTTCTCTGTCTTTTCATCGGATATGGCAAATCTAAAAACTGTGTATACCGTTAATAAGACATTTAAAAGCATATTATAAGAGGCATAGAACTGATCAATTCATTCATGTAAGATTTATGTAAAAAAAAGACGGGTTGCACTCCGGGAGTGTCGGCAGAAGTGAAAACTTGATTATTAACGTTCAGCATGTTTGATATTTTGGAATGGTATCCGTCTTACGCATGGAATATAAGGGCTAAAAAAAAGTCCGTCTTACGCTTTTTCGATCAGGCCACGTGCCCTGACGCGAGTTTAAGATTTTATACCCAACGCCGCTAAAGAAGTTTTCACTTCAAAAATTTATTTTAAAAGATTTTTTTTAATCTGTGTTTTAGCATGCAACATTTTATTAGTACCTCCAAATTTAAAAAAGCCTTGTCATGCACACCGTGCATTATATTCACAAACAAAAAAAAAACTCAAGGTTATTTCTCAAAGTTATGATTCAAATCAAAACATTTAATGAGGTCCAAGCTAGATTAAATTAACAACGTACAAAACAAATGTTACTCATCCATTGCTTGTTACATATCTGGACGAGATTTTGCAGTCATGCAAACAATTCAATGAATTGATAAAAAAATTATGAAATGGTAGAAAAAAATATAATTTTTTTAAAGAAAATATCACAAAATCACTACCTAGTTCTTACAAGGCTCTTACACAACATATTTATTGCAATAAATGTTAATAAATTAGTCATTATATTATTATAATTTTGTTTTTTTTTTGCGGACGCTACCAGAAAAAAAAATGATTAGCGTTGGCATGGTGATTACAATCTACTTGTCGCACATCAATAAATCCAATAATTTCACTTCGCTCTGAAAAATGGCAATCAAAATGTCAGAATTAAATATGATAAGAAATATCTTAGGTTTCCTGTACTTTCATTGTCATTTCTTTTAACCTCATTACAGATTTGTTAGCAATCTATTTTAGATATCAATGATTCAATGTACATATTTACAATTTAATCTTGCGATAATCTCGCTTCTAAATATAGTAGCCGATAATTATTGCTATTTAAAAGCCAGTTTAGTCGACGATCTCGTCAACAATAAGAGCGTATCTTTCGCGAATCGTCCGCTAAATTTTTAAATCGAATTTGTTTTAAATTATTTTTATTATTAATCTGTGAAATGGAGACTGAAAAAGACTCAAAGGTGAGTTAAAATAGTGCCGTTTTTCATCAGACTACGAAAAATTATGAATTGTGATTTGAATAAAATGAATTTCCGTCCGACAAATCGTTTATTTTAGGGCATATATCTCAAACACTTATAAATATTTTTCAAACTAAATGAAATTTAAATATCTTAGAGTAGGAAATTTTCGAATGTTTAGACTTTCGATGAAAAATTCAGTGTTCTAACTATAAATAATTATCGTTGTTACAAAATTTTAGGCAAACATTTTTAAATAACATAAACTTTAGTATAAGATTATTAAACTTTTAATCAATTTAAATTGTATCGGTTTAGAAATTAAAAATAATGAACTGTTAGTTTTCCTTTGACCAAGCGAGCGTAGCTGTTGGCGGAAAGCTAGAACATATTATTGTTAATTTCATCCACTTCATATTGATATGTTTATTATTAACACTCCTTGGAAAATGGAATAAAATATAAATGTCTATTTACTTAACTGGTTATCCGCCTAGTGTTTCTGTACGCTTTCTATTTTAATAAAAATATGCTTTATCTCTATGAATTGATTTGCAGGTTGTAACAGAAGAAATACTACGTGATGTACTGCGTAAAGTAGCGAAAGAACGAGACTTTAAGGATTACAAATTAGATATAATCCCAACTTCATCTGAAGGAGCGAATATTTCTAGTGTTCTTTTCAACGTTACTATATCAGGAAAGGATAAGGATGATATTAATATCTTCGCTAAAGTCGCATGCTTAAGTGAGAGCGTTAGAAAAGGAACACCTTTTCAGATGTTCGAAACAGAAATACTGTTCTATACTGATCTAATAAAAATATATAAAGAAATAGAGGAAAAGCATAATGTTCCCATTAAACACAGGCTTGTGGTACCTGAAGTATACGGCATCAACTCTGAGTACTCCAAGGAAACTATTGCTATGGAAAATCTGGTGCGCAAAGGTTATCAGATGTTCGATAGGTTCAAGATTGTAGACTGGAACTATACGCAGGAGTCTCTTTCACAACTGGCAAAACTTCACGCCTTATCTTTAGCATTTTCTGTGGAACAGCCCGAAGTGTTTGAGGAAACAACCAAGAATCTCGTAATGACAAAGGATGTGAAGTCACTGAAGGCAGCTTTTAATAAGATGCTGATGAAAGTTCTAGAATCTGCGAAGGAGGAGCACAGAGATCGCTTGAACGATTTCATTGAGAACGTAGCATCGCCAGAAAAAATGGCGTGTATGATGAAACCAATAAAAAGAACCTTTATAACGCATGGCGACTATCGTACCAGTAACTTAATGCATAAAATACGTGAGGTAAGCTTTTACTTTTAGATTACTCGTGCATGTAAAAAAAAACAAGTCACAGTAAATTCAATTTCAGTTACAATTTAGTTTATAACCTTTCGTCATCTAGATAGACAATCAACTAACTTATGTTAACAAAATGTAAAAGTATCAAGTAAATAATAACTTGTTTTGGTCCGTCAATAACATTACTAGCCTCCAAATCACCAAATGCCAAACATCAAAAAAAAATATTTACTAGCAAGTTTAAATAGATATCATCGTCTCTCTCCACCTTATATGTGCACAAAATATTCTTATTCCTATCTCTTTTACAGGATGGTACATATGACGTTATACCAATCGACTTCCAAACGCTGAGTCGCTGTAACCCCGTAGTCGACGTCTTATACTTTCTATTCAGTGGATCAGACAAAGAATTCCGAGCCAAATATCTAAAAAAATCTTTCGAACATTACTATAATGAACTTTCTGCAGCGTTAACTAGGTTTAATTTGAATCCCGATGAAATATATCCTAAGGAAGACTTCGAATATGAATTGAAAGAGGTATGTGGTTTTGTTTTCACACGTAGGTCTTCAAACTAGGATCCATTTAGGCGAAATACTATCACAGTCTACCTTCATATGATATTCAACCGTTTAAATATATAAATGCGCATATCCCGATGAAATCTTATTTAATTCATTTCGCTTTCCATGTCAAAAAATAGCTACTTATTGAATTAATTCGAAGCAGGTCCGTTTCGCACCTTTCCCAGTCCGTTCCTTCAATCTTTAATCATCAAACGTTCTTCCTTAAAAGCTAGTACCCTTTATACAGAGTTCCTTTACCTCTGCAAAACAACATGGGTAGTGTTGACTGTTTTCCGCCAGGCGGTTTATCAACTCTCTTGCCAGCTATAGCATAAAAAAATTGGTTGTTTGTAAAGTAGGTCTACGATCGCGATGTTTACGTGATAACATAATCACGTAAACACACACAGCAGCGCTCGAGATGAGACGGGAGATCGGTCCGTCTCTCTCTCGTTATACCTGCAATCGCGCTCGTGAGGTTTTGGTGTGACACAAGTTTCTGAACATGTCACCCGACTAAAACGATTTTAAAAACGTTATCACGTTAAAAAATAAGGATTGAATGCTCAGATTGTCGTTATTTATTGTCTATCATATTGTGTAACATTAAAATAACTTGAATTATTGTTTCAGGTTCTACCCCTCGGCTTATTCGTAGGTATGCTGCTTTTGATGGTGGTGACTGTAGAAACGGAAGATTTTCCCAAGCTCGATGAAAAGTCAGAATTGAAAGATGTATATTACTCGCCCAGTGCAGCTTATAAAATTAGAATGAACGACCTTCTAGAAGATTGTATTGAAATGGGAGTTCTGTAATTGTCGAATGTAATGTGTATTCGTAATATTCTAAGCTTGTACGAAATTAATATAACAAAGAAGCGTTCAAGCTGTCGCTTGACGACTTGAAAAAATCACTGAAATAAATAAAAAATTGTAATATTTCCTGTATGGTATAATATTTTGTAAAAATACAGTGCTCGTATATTATCTTTTTCCGTTATTTCTACCAATCCTGATGCGTCTTTTCTAAATTAAAATATGTTAGCTAAGAATTGATTGCATACATGATGTCACCAATGTAAGAATCATCTAGTACTTAACTATCCTACTAATATTATAAATGTGAAAGTTTGCGAGGATGCGTGTGTTTGTTACTCTTTCACGCAAATACTACTGAACCTATTACAATGAAATTTAACATGAAGTTTATTTTTTATTAGAATGAAGCACACATATATAGGGTAACTTGGATTAACACATAGGATAGGTTTTATTCCGGAAATCCCACGGGAATGGGAACTATGCGGGTTTTTCTTTGAGGGCGAAGCCGCGGGCGGAAAGCTAGTAAATTAATAAAAGAGAGATATGCTTGGTTATTTATAAACACATTCCTCGCTACACATCCTCGCACGTAATTGGTGGAGAGACTGGAGACCCACTACATAATTGCTTAAATACTGAAAAAATACGTCATGGTCCCCGCCTTTTTGTGTTATTGTGAAAAAGTATTTTGACCTATCACCCGCTATTTTGTATATCAATGATTCATCATATTTACTATTTAATCTTACGATAATCATGCTTCTAAATATAATAATAGTCGATAAAAAATTTAATTCCGTCGTAGTCGATGATCGTCAACTATATAAACGCGTGTCGTTGGTTCAAAATTATTTCGTATTTTTTTATTAAATAATTTTTGTGATTAATCTGTGAAATGGCAGAAACGGAGTCAAAGGTGAGTTGAAGTTTAATTAAAATATTCACCTTTTCATTGTTCATTTTTATTTTCAATTGATTTTAAGTAAAAAATATGATTTTTAGTTCCACATTTGTTGTTGCTTGTTTGCGTTTTTTCGACGAGAAAAAAAAATTACAATATAATAATAATATGGTACCTAACAATTTCTAGAAAAAATGGTAAACAATGATTATGTTCATTTGTTACACCATCCAAAAATACACATTTCAACGAACAAAAATTGTTTTTGTTTGTAGGAGTTGAAATCGACTCTCGAACCCAACTCAATAAAACTGTCGACTCAATTTATTTAAATTACGCCACTTCCTCTTCTTTATTACTGATAGTCATATTATAGTTGTTAAATAATTGACATCAGAGGCCTCTGAACTCTATAAGAGCTCAAATATTTTAAAATAAAAACACAAAAGGATCTAAACTTAACCAATCTTACTTATAACCTACTAGCTGCTCCGCGCAGTTTCACCCCCGTGGCTCTAATCCTGTTGGTCGTAGCGTGATGATACTATAGCCTATACCCTTCCTCGATAAATGAGCTATCTAACACCTAAGAATTTTTCAAATCGGACCAATAGTTCCCGAGATTAGCGCGTTTAAACAAACAAACAAACCCTTCAGTTTTATAATATTTGTATAGATTTAACACCTTAAAATTGTAAAAAAGCATGACAAATTACTTAGTCAGGATGACTTGAAATTAACAATAAAATTTAGATATACTGGCTTCCCGTCCTTTACTTTTCTTAAATTAAATAGGATTTCTTTATTTTAAATACAAATTTACGATCAAAAGATGTAAACTTGTGACATGTCTCAAATTAATTTACAGGTTGTGCCGATGGACACAGAAGAACTACTTCTCGAATTACTTCATAAAATAGCGAAAGAACGCAACTATAAGAACTACAAATTAGATTTAAAGCCAACTACATCTGCAGGAGCGAACATTTCAAGTGTTCTTTACAACGCTACTATATCGGGACAAGATAAGGATGATATTAATATCTTTGCAAAAGTTGCATGTTTAAGCGAAAGCATTAGAACTGCAACACCATTTCAAATGTTCGAAACTGAAATACTGTTCTATACGGATTTAATCAATATTTATAAACAGTTAGAAGAAAAACATAATGTGCCAATTGAACACAGGCTTGTGACACCAGAAGTGTACGGCATTAACTCTGAATACTTCAAGGAAACCATTGCTATGGAAAATCTGATGAGCAAAGGTTACCAGATGTTCGATAGGTTCAAGACGATTGACTGGAACTACACTAAGGAGTCTTTGAAGCAACTGGCGAAACTTCACGCATTATCTATAGCATTTTCAGTCGAAGAGCCCGAAGAGTTTGAAGAAAAAACCAAGAATCTTAAAATAAAAAATGACATGGAGTCAATGAAGGAAGCTTTTATGACAACGATATTAAGAGTACTAGAATCTGCGAGAGAGGAGCATAAAGATCGATTAAAATACTTCATAGAAGAAACTGCAGCACCACATAAGATGGAGTTTATGATGAGACCGATAAAACGAATATTTATAACGCATGGTGACTATCGACCTAGCAACTTGATGCATAAATTACGTGAGGTAAGAACATTTCCTTTAAACATTGAACATTTGACACTCAATATTTTTTGTTCCATTATTTAGGAGCAAGTGAACTAATTCATTGAGTGCATTTTTAATTTTGAAATCTATTATCCATTTTTTCAAACTATAAATAAACAAATGACTGCACCGAAAACTACCAGTTCAAAATACGATCTTAAAGAGATTTGCTATTTCAGGATGGTACATATGACATAATACCGATCGACTACCAGACGCTGAGCCGCTGTAACCCAGCATTCGACGTCTTATACTTTCTATTCAATGGATCAGACAAAGAATTCCGAGTCAAATATCTCAGAAAGGCATTCGACCATTACTATAATGAACTTAGTGCAGCCTTAACTAGATTGGACTTGAACCCTGATGAAATATATTCTAAGGAAGACTTCGAATATGAATTGAAGGAGGTATGCTTTTTTTAGTTTATAAGTAGACTTAAAAACGTTTAGGAAGTTTGACGCTTGAAAACGCCAAAAATAAAGGCGAATTGTATAAGGTTCCTACATCAAGTAAAACGTATATGACTGACTGACACTTAACATTTTTGTTTCAGGTTTTACCACTCGTCTTATTCATAAGTCTGATGCTTTTGATGATGATCACTGTAGAAATGAACGATTTTCCAATAATTGATGAAACCTTGGACTTAAAAGATCTGAATTACTTGCCAAGTGAAGCTTATAAAAAAAGGATGAATGACCTTCTTGAAGACTGTATTGAAATGGGTGTCCTGTAATTTTCAAAGTGTATATATTTATAGAAATTAAAAAAGTTTAAATGGATTATGAGTAATGTAAAGTAACACTTTATATTGACGTAATTAGTAAATATTCAAGAACACTAATTTTGTAAATGCAATAAAACCCTATACTTAGCTTTCTTATTGCTAAATGTAGTGTTTCCCATGAAGGAAAAATTTAAAAAACATTCAACAATTTTTAAAGAATACGTAAGTATCTATACTTTAAAATTTTTCGGCGAAAGACGAAGTTCGAATCATTCTCGATTATGCATATTCTTTAATGTTTTTCAAATATTTAAAATATAATTGTTAAAAATCTATTATTGTTCATTATTTCCACCCATCTTGACACTATCCAGTCACTTATAGAATAACCTATGTATAAAAAACGCCCATATAAAATGCAATACAAAAGAATTCTAGTTACTGCTAAAACGAACTATAGCCTGTAATGTGGATGTGCCTTCGTTCCTAACTACCTCGTAAATCGTAATATGTATTATGTAGATTATATATTAATATTTACCACACCAAATGCAGTGTCCTCATAGATTTTCATGTTAGCGTTGGCTCCCCACTGTGCACTAATAGTTATAATTTATTATATTATCGTTATTGCACGACTCATGATGCGAAGCATCAGAGAGTGCTTTACGATCGAAAAATTTTTTTCGCCTCATTTTTGCAGCTATTCTTATTATTATAGCCTTGTTAGTTCACGGAATCAAGATATTTTGCATACTATTGTCGAGATAATTTAATGGAGATTAATCCCATACTTTTTAAAAATTGATTTACTTCAATAGAATTGGAAAAAAACACCGAAATAGGTCTAAAAATTTTCCTGTCCGTCATGTGTGAAACCTGAAAGCACTATAACTTGTGAAAAAATCCATTATTTGAGTTAAATTTTTTTTTTAAATATTCTAATCGACTATTGTAGGTCACTGAATGCGAATGATTAATTAATTCAGTGTCGTTTAATTGCAATTAATAAAAAACGAAAACTACAAGACTATATCTATATAATATATCCATGTAACATTAACATGGATGGTGATATATCTATATTTATAGATATTATATACATTTTATTCCACCAGGGGCGCTTGTGCA
Organism: Colias eurytheme; assembly: GCA_907164685.1. Lineage (NCBI taxonomy): Eukaryota > Metazoa > Arthropoda > Insecta > Lepidoptera > Pieridae > Colias > Colias eurytheme. The sequence continues at coordinate 143,445 of CAJQZN010042745.1, forward strand.
GTACCTTCTTTCTACTACAGCTGTTTTATCGGCAATTAATTTTGAACGACTTAAGTTTTTTTTTTTTTTATATTTCATAATTAAATGAGCATTATGAGTCGTGCACTTTTGGATTTTCCAAACTTTATTTTAAGTTTATAACATTCGCATTGATAAATTCAACATATTTATTTAAAAATACTTTTTTATAAGCGACTAACTAATACAAGATAAATTCGTTAAAAAATTGATTAATATTTGGTAGCTATCATCTGCTAACAGCTATTTCACACACATCCAAGTAAAATAATAAAACATACCAAGAACAAAAACAGACCTAAAATAGATCCCTATTAAGAACACCAATGATAATTAATAGGAGACAAGCAAGAGCTTGCTCCAGTAACAATCGGTTTGTATCCTATTATAAATGTATTATATTATGATATTATACATTATGAACTATTAATTTAATTCCAATTATAATGGTTTTGAATGCCGATTGTTGTGCAAGCAGTACATAATTCGATGGACCCTCGAGATCCCTCCATAAAGCAGGTAAAATGGGTCATCACTCTTAAAAAAGGATAACTTTACTTTTAATAAATCAGAATAATAATAATTAACACTCCAACTCAACGCAGCACAGTTGTGATTCTTCAGAAAGGCTCGGTCTTCATCATTCCAAGCTTTTTTTAGCAAATTTTACTTTTTTTACTTATACATATAACAAAGTCATAATAGAGACAAAAATTTCTCTGTTATTTCGTTGAAATTTGATATTTTGACTACCCGAACGGTGCCACGTAGTCATATCTATATTTTGTCAACTAAATATAACTGCGAATTAAAATAATTGTTGTTTATTATTTTGATAAAGAACTTTAAATTAATCCATAACAACTACGAAAACACAGATAAGATAAGTTAAAAAGTGATAAGTAATAACAAAGAAACCAGCAAGTCATGTTATACCAAAAGCTCACCTTTTGACTTTAGTCTTAAAACACTTGAAAGTGTACCGACTACAAATTTATAAAGAATAGAAAAAAATCGATCACGAGGTGGGACTCGAACCGTATCCTTTCACACCCTTAGACACATAAAACTGAAAGAATAGAATAAATTCTCTCAAAACTCATAATATAACGACAATCCGCACTTAAGGCATAACTACGTACCTACTACTTTGTGTAACAATGATTTGACAATCCATACTTAATATGTATTATAAATGCGAAAGTAACTCTGTCTGTCTGTCTGTTACTCAATCACGCCTAAACTACTGAACCAATTTGCATGAAATTTGGTATGGAGATATTTTGATACCTGAGAAAGAACATAGGCTACCTTTTATTGCGAAATATGTACCACGAGCGAAGCCGGGGCGGACCTCTTGTGTTTATATAATCTTGCGTTAATCACGCTTCTAAAAATAACAAGTCTTTGCTATATTGGCAGTCGTAGTCGGCGATCGACAAATCAAATAAGTTACGTATTGCCTTACCCAGAAAAACTTCTAGGTAAGGCATTATTTTATTTAATAATAATAAAGAAACATTATAACTACAAAACAAGTAGAGTATTCCAGACCAATTAAAACAAATCCATAAATTAGTTAATATTATTTTGATTAAAAAGTATCTGTATTATTATTAAAATATATTTTTGTCTGCTAATTCGAGTATATTATTTTACACACCCTGACTCTCTACAATTTTTTATTACTATAGTTCATGAAGTAACGAAACATCGATATGTAAGTACATTTAAACGGTCACAGTGAATTTGGGCGCCGCTATGCAAGTAAAATAACGTGGAAAAAGAACGTTGAAATACATAATTATAATCATCGGATATATTATAGTTATAAAGTGCGGCCAAATTCCAAAGAGTAATAAATTCTGGATGATGATGATTTTTTTATTGAAGTTATCTAGATAACTTCAATAAAAAAAATATGCATATTCATTCGAATTAATAGACATAATAAGCTAGTAACGCCATCTAGATAAAAAAAATACAATATTGAAATAGCGATATCTAAAGTCTAAACTATAGATCCTTGATTATTGAATAAACTCTGTAAGTAACTAAATATTGATACAAAGTATTTTCAACAGAGGGCGTTAAGACATTTGACAAAATAACTAAATAGATAACCTACTCAGTAGTCTTTATGAATGATAACTAAGTATTACGAATAAAATAAAATTGATAACACTCAAAATTTTAAACTTTTCAGAGCGACACCTAAAATTTTAAGAAATAAAACGTTGATTAATAATTAAATAGAAAAATGTATTAGAAATAGGAAAGTAGGAATTAAACATATTTTAGAATAGAAGAATAGAAAAAAGTTATGAAGAAGTAGAAAAAATAATTTTAGGGTTGATTACATCGTCCGTGATAATAAATTGTATGAAAATCAATAATGCATTGTTTACGCGATTTTTCAATTTGCGAAAATTCGTTCGGTCTTAATTTTCTGGGAAAGATTTGAGGATCCTGGGCGAACGCCTCGAGCTCTGGAAATAAAATTAAATATTTCACCAAACAGGAATCCCGAATATAGCTTACCTTTAAAAGAATCGGATTAAGATAAGTGCAATCAATAATATAAAAAGAAAGCCTGTTAAATATAATATGTGTAAATAAGATACCTAGCTCGTGCGCAATATGAATTGCCAAGATACCGGTAGACTCGATATCAAAATTATAAGAAGATTATAGGTGATTTTTGACATGACTCATGCTTTTGACTTTATTAATCATGATAAACATTAACATAAACACAATGTTTGAGGTCTATTCCTAAACTGGGGCCTTAGACAAAGTAACAATTAAAAAACGATAACGAAGTTAGAAAAGAACATACGCCGCGTTAGATCACGTGGTCTATCTAATGTCAATCCCACACATTTTTCCTTTTCTAACTTCGTTATCGTTTTTTAATTGTTACTTTGTCTAAGGCCCCTGGTTAGAAAGCTACCTGAGTAATTTTAACTAGAGGGTACATCCGTTTAGAGAACAGAAATATGGAACATAAGATATTATGGTCATATAAAAATTATAAACAAGATGGAGTACTTCAGGTAGCATATTGGGACCATTATTATTCGTATTAAAAATCAATAATCTACGTAACGTTATTAGGTATGTCTATGAAAATTCAATTTATAAAATAATAATATCGATGATTCAGTGGCTTAAAGAGAAGTTAACATTTCAAACGGCTCATAAGTAAAACTGTAGTTGAAAAGTTGCTTTTGTGGCATATCACAGTTATACAAACGGTCTGCAACTGCAACAGCAAATATGCACAGATAATGTAAATGCATTTCTAGATATTAACTTTAAAGGTATTTTATATAAATAATTATAATTGATAATTTACTTAATAATTTGAAATTCTACTCATTTATGTATAACTAGGTTACCGACCGCGGCTTCGCCCGCGCAATCAAAGAAAAACCCGCATAGTTCCCGTTCCCGTGGGATTTCCGGGATTGCGTCATTTTCCCGGGATAAAAAGTAGCCTGTGTCCTTTCTCGGGTATCAAAATATCTCCATACCAAATTTCATAAAAAATGGTTCAGTAGTTTAGGCGTGATTGAGTAACAGACAGACAGACAGAGTTACTTTCGAATTTATAATATTATAGTATGGATTTACATATATCTGTAAATCTATCAATTACCAAGAAAAATAAATTGTACCACTCACATCCTATTTATACGTGTATTCAATTTTAATTTAATGTTTACGCCCAAAACTGCAACCTCAAGGCTCAATTATCTGTATTCCGTAGTGTAAACCGGTATTGTATTGATACGAATAGCTTAACATCGTGAGCAAAATAAACCAACAACCATACAAGTATAGATTTACTGCAAGTATTGCGGCTCTTCCCGACGGTGAATAGTGGTATTATTTGCGAATCACTTCTTTGAGCTTTAATAAGCAAGCTTGTTAAAGACTGACTACTTCATTAGGTAGACTTCTTAATTGGACTAACGATCTATTTATAATTTGAAGTTGCAAGTTTAGCATGTAATCTATCGACTGCAGTTCTAACATTGTTTTCATAATTTTAGTAACATCTCCTGGTCTATCATTTTTCTAAGTAAATATTATTATCCATAGGTCAATAGGTCATCTATTATTATGATTTTTCTGCCATCTATGATCTACACCATGCATCATCATCCGAAATACAAAACGAACTCGCTCATACCGTTAATACTCAAGGGCGTGATTGAAATCATTGAATAAACTGAGGTTCCAGCCACAGATTAAATAGCACCATATAAAACAAATGTCCCTAATCCATTGCTAGTTACCATTCTTAAAGACGTTTAGGAGTCATACAATCTGTTCAATGTATTTAAACTTGCGATAATCGCGCTTCTAAAAATAATCGTTGCAGAAACTTTGCTATGCTAGAGCCAGTCGTAGTCGGGGATCGTTAACTGTACGAACGTTTATTTGGCTAAAGATTTCTTTCGTGTTTGTTTTGGTTTAGGTAGTTTGTGATTATCTGTGAAATGGCTGATAAAGAGACAAAGGTGAGAAAGTTTAAATTTTAATACACGCTTTATATAATATATCTATTATAATATGTGGATATTAAATATTTTAAATAGTTTTTAATGTAATATGTTTATGTACTCAAATATTTTTTATGGTCATCATCACATATTTTCTAGATCCTGCATATTTTTTACTTCCTTAGCATAGAAGAGTCTAAGGGAAGAGAACATATACTCTGCCTACTTTAAAGTAATAACATAACTATGATTAATACAAAAAAATGTTTACCATTTTTAAACATTTGATAAAGATAATAAATGATTATAAAACAATAAAGATGTCATACATAAACAAATGTTTTATCATGATATGACTTACATTTTTACAATAACAATGAGTAGCTGCAAAAAATGTTTTAATAATTATTTGAAACTAGTTTTCCGCCCGTGGCGTCGCCCGCTATGTCGAAAACATAATAAATTATATACTAAAACCTTCCTCTTGAATCACTCTATCTATTAAAATGTTTAAAACTACGCAACGGATTTTGATGCGGTTTTTTTTAATAGATAGAGTGATTCAAGAGGAAGGTTTTAGTATATAATTTATTATGTTTTAGATAAAGCGGGCGAAGCCGCGGGCAGAAAGCTAGTTATCAATATTAGAAAGCTAGTTATCAATATTAACAGTTTTTCTTTAAATAAAAAAAAATCATCTTTCTTTGAAAGGGATTTTCGTCAGATATCCGTTGTCAAAACCATGATTAATCACAAGAAATTAGCCTCTGGAGTTAGTATAAGGAACAATCATATTGAAATTTGAGCTTAGAGGTCAAATTAATTTATCGATTGTCCAAATTATGCTCCAAAATTATAAATTGAAGGAAATTGTAGCCATTTTTCTTGTTCACGTCGATCTATTTAGGTATTTCGGGATGACTGATTCCTAATATTTTATAATTACATTATTAGTCTTAGTTTTACTAATCGCTGATAATTTAAACAATTTAAATTAACATAGGTACTCCGCATATGGATGCTCTTATCATTTAATCTTACAACGTTTAACAAATGAGAATCAGGCCCTGCCCAATAAAATTGTTGACTCAATTTAGTTTCAATTACGCCACTGCCTGTCTTTATTACTGAGTATACTCAGTTGTTAATTAAAATAGTTAACACATTCAGAAGGATCTGCATTTTAACCTACATACGAATTAGACACACTTGTTATTTAAACTTCACTGTTTAAAATTTAAATATTAAATCTGTCTGATTTCATTCGCAGATTGAATCGAAAGAATCAGAAGAAAAACTACGCGAAGTACTTCATGAAATAGCGAAAGAACGAGGCTATAAGGATTACGAATTAGATATAAAGCCGACTTCATCTGAAGGAGCAAACTTTTCAAGTGTACTTTTCACTGCTACAATATCAGAACACGGCAAGGATGTTATTTATATCTTCGCCAAAGTCGCGGCCTTAAACGAGACCGTTAGAGCAGGAGCACCGTATCAGATGTTCGATACAGAAATACTATTTTACACATATATCATAAAAACGTACAAAAAAATAGAGGAAAAACATAATGTGCCCATTGAACACAGGATTGTGGTACCAGAATTGTATGGCATCAACGCTGAATACCTAAAGGAAACTGTTGTCATGGAAAATCTGATGTGCAAAGGTTACCAGATGTTCGACAGGTTCAAGACCATAGACTGGAACTACACTCAGGAGTCTTTGACACAACTGGCGAAACTTCACGCCTTATCAATAGCGTTTTCTATTGAACAGCCCGAAGAGTTTGAGGAAAAAACAAAGAATCTCAAAATGAACAATGATATGAGCGCAATGAAAGATGCTATGGCAATGACGCTGATGAAAATACAAGAATCTGCGAAGGATGAACATAAAGATCGCTTGAAACAGTTCGTGGAAAATGCAATGGCACCCGAAAAAATTGAATACATGATGAAACCAATAAAACGAATGATTTTAAACCATGGTGACTATCGGCCCAGCAACTTACTCCATAAATCGCATGAGGTAAGAATTTCGCTTTTCTTCATGTTTGGTCCATAAGATAATCTTCGAAATGCATGGAAATATGTGTGGCTACACTTCTGATTGCCTATGTTTGGTTTATATTATACTAGCGGTCCGCCCCGGCTTCGCCCGTGGTACATATTTCGCAATAAAAAGTGGCCTATGTCCTTTCTCTTTCAAAATATCTCTATACCAAATTTCATGCAAATTGGTTCAGTAGTTAAGGCGTGATTGAGTAACAGACAGACAGACAGAGTTACTTTCGCATTTATAATATTAGTATGGATGTGCTATTTATTAAATAGGTTTGAAGTTGGTGCCGAACATTAAGCACTTAGTAGTAAGCCCGTGCACCGATATCAAACCTTTTTAATAAATAGCACATATAAATAATATGTAGTAAATAATAATGTCAAATCTTTTTTATTTCTTACTTTCCGTTTTTCAAGTCGGTTGTTTTTAACGCAGTTATTTTTATGTGAATATTAAGCTTTCCGTGCGATTAGAGCTTTTTATGAAAATTAATCTCTCCGGGTGATTAGAGCTTCTTGTGAAAATTAAGCTCTCTGTGTGATTAGAGCTTCTTGTGAAATTTGAGCTTTCCGTGTGATTAGAGCTTTTTGTGAAAATTAAGCTCTCCATGCGATTAGAGCTTTTTTGTGAAAATTAAGCTTTCCGTGCGAATAGAGCTTTTTGTGAATATAAAGCTTTCCGTGCGATGAGAGTTTTTTTGTGAAAATTAAGCTCTCCGTGCGATTAGAGCTTTTTTGTGAAAATTTAGCTTTCCGTGCGATTAGAGCCTTTAATGAAAATTAAGCTCTCCATGCGATTTTATGCGGTTATTAATTCGGCCGGTATATATTTTTTTTATGTATGTACACCGAGTACTCCGAGGTTTCTGAACCGATTTACGTGATTCTTTTTTTGTTCGATGCGGGATGGTGTCGAATTGGTCCCATAAATTTCTTTTTCGGATAGGCCGAGTAGTTTTTATTTTATGAGCATTTTTGTCTGTACTCGATGACTAAGTTGATATGTAGCAAGTAACTTTGATTCACTTCCCGGAAACCGATTGAGCTGAAATTTTGTATACGTATGTAAATTTTATAGCGATGAAACATTATCATAACATGAAGCTGATTTGATGATGGAATGGATGGTGGCCATAGGAACTCAGTAATATATTGACTCAACTTTATCGAGTTTGGGCTCGTTTGATTCGTGTTGAAAAATACACTAAAAAGTATTAAATAAAAATAACTGCGTTAAAAACAACCGACTTCAAAAACGGAAAAGTAAGAAATAAAAAAGATTTGATATTATTAACTACTACATAATATTATTGTACATATTTCGCAATAAAAAGCGGCCTATGTCCTTTCTCGGGTATCAAAATATCTCTATACCAAATTTCATGCAAATTGGTTCAGTAGTTAAGGCGTGATTGAGTAACAGACAGACAGACAGAGTTACTTTCGCATTTATAATATTAGTATGGATTTTCGTTATTTAGAAGTTATTTAAGTTTTAGTTAATCCTTTATTAATAAGAAAAATCTTTCAGAAAACAGTTAATATTGAACTCTGCTCTTTTACAGGATGGTACATATGACATAATACCAATTGACTATCAGACCCTGACCCGTAGTAACCCCATAGTGGATCTCTTATATTTCCTATTCAACGGATCAGACAAAGAATTCCGAGCCAAATACCTCAGAAAGGCATTCGACCATTACTACAATGAGCTTTGCGCATGTCTAAAAAGATTGGACTTGAATCCTGAACAAATATATCCCAAGGAAGACTTCGAATATGAATTAAAAGAGGTATGTTGTTTTATATATAAATTTATTGTTTTCGTAATGTTTTGGATTATAGTAGACCAATATATAAATAACAGAAACACACATTTATTACAGCCACGCCTACGTGGCGCGTACGTCCTCCTTTGCCTTCAAAGTCTTCATTTGTCAAAGTGAACCTCGTAGTGTACTTACAATGCAAATATAAAAATAAAGTATAAATAACCAACACACAATAAAATTATATTTTTTTAAAGCTATTATAAATAAATCTAATAATCTAATATTAATAAATCAATAATAGGATTTATCGTATTGAGAGTGTATTTCTATAATAATTATTCATATTGTTCCAGGTTTTACCCTTCGGTTTATTCATAAGTCTGATGCTCTTGATGTTAATCACCGTAGAAATGGAGCATGTTCCGAAAATTAGTGAAAAGACGGAATTGAAAGATCTGTACTGCACGCCCAGTGAAGCTTATAAGATAAGGATGAACGATCTTCTGGAAGACTGTATTGATATGGGAGTCCTGTAAATTAAAATATTTAAGATTAATAATAGAGCCAAATGAGACAAATCGTTCAAAAAAACATTTAAGATTTGAATATGTCTTATATTGTATAAACTTGTATAAACGTCATATATACCACAAGGCAGCTAGTAGAATATAATGAAGTAGGAATAAGACAAAAATGTAGTTAAGTAAGAATTTATACATAAGAAATTTATGATTTTAACGGATTTTTAACGCGCTTTATTCATTACATTGGTTATTTATCATTGGTCACGCGTAGATGTCAAGACGTATAACATCAGTCTCTCCGTGGCCACGCTCACTGCAAAGTGTGCGAAACGTCTGGTTATTAACAATAAACACAACAATTTAAAGGCTTTTATTTCATTAAAGTCACATTTGTACAATATTCGCGTAAAATGTAACACAAGAAAATTAGAAATAAATCTTATATTAATAAAAAGAAAAATCTACGATTTAGAAGTCACCTCTTTTTCTACTGGCTGCATGATATTTCTAAGAAAGTCATATGTAGTTAAAAGTAGTGATATCTACCTCATATAAAACGTATTAACTTACTATAAAATAATCCATACGTTACGTCATGTCATTAGACTTCCATAGCATAACATTCCATCTATTTACATCTAAAAGAGAACTCGCTGGCTAACAATTTTCTTAAGAAAATTAATAAATAAGTTGACTAATTTTAAGCAAATTAAAAATTATAATAATGTTTACACAAGTGTGTTAACCGAATGTTAACTTAAACAGTATGTTACCATTAATTTGGCAAGATTTTTTTGATCTAATTATAGCCAACTAGCAATGCCCTGCGGTTTCACACGCATAGATAGCGATATCGTTACAGTGAAAAGTCTACTATAGGTCGGACTATAGGTTTAATTTTTAATCACATGAAAATCACCTTTACCCCGTCCCGCACTAAGGCCTTTTTTTTTTGTTTTAGTGGGGAAATCTTTCATAGATACCCACGGCCTCCGGGGGAGGGGCCGTGGGTTATGTCGGATTCCTACCGACCAAAACCCCACTGTGTTCCGTCAAGACGCATATTGGTAGAATTCCTCCGTGACCCCCGCACTACGGCCTGCTCGAACAGTATACCTACTATTTTCTGTAGATTGACACTTTTAAAAATTCGTTATATCTTTTGAATGAAATATCCAATTCTTTTCATTTAAAAAGTATTTTGCTGGTATTGAAACAGTCTATAATAAAACATCATTTAATGGGATAAGGATTAATATATGTGTATGGATAACATGGTTTGATTACTGTCGGCACTTCTATTTACTTTGAAAACGTAAAAAAGTTGTTGTAGTAACATAACTACTGAAGATGGACATATGGTATCGCGGACTTTCTTGTAGATATTGATCCATTCTATAATACCGTAGAACATTTTTTTTTGTTCTATCTTCAATAGATTCCGCAGCGCACGCGATGACAGAAGTTTTATTGAGGATTTTTTTACACCTTGGGTTACATTATTGCATTTTTGGTAAGGATCTCTAATTTTTTTGAAAATGCAATATAGCCTATGTTGCTCAGTAAAGATGCAGCTTTCTAATGTTGAAAGAATTTTTGAAATCGGTCCAGTAGTTTTTGCGTGAAAACCATACATACATACATACATACTTACATACATACTTACAAACTTTTCCTCTTTATAATATTAGTATAGATATCAAAGATGAAGCATTTATATCAATAATACTAGTTACTGTAATGTATTATTTGTATTTTTTTTTAAATATATTATTGACTTTATAATCTCTTTTATTGTTTCCACTTATCCTGATGTGTCTTTCAAGTCGACAAAAGGATTCTGTTCGAGTTTCATTTCGCAGTCATCTAGTTGAATGATTAGCGCGTTCATAGAATGACATTTAATTAAATGACTAAAGGACAACTCGTCAAGATGTTGAATAGAACGTTCAACTTCAAAACTGAACGTCATTAAGCATAGTCGTTGTTTTGGTTAAGGTAGTGCCTGTTAGGTAAGGTTAGGTTCGTTGTATTTTAACAATACAGAAATAGGAGCCCCGCGAAGCACGGTGCCGTCATCTCATAACCGTTTTCTTGTGGACGTTTGTCATTTAATGAATGCGCTAATAATTCGACAATATGCCGAGCGTTATATCCGCTCTGTTCAAAGGGTTATGTTAAAATCCGCTAACTACATAGCTGGACGGTGAGTGACGCTTGTTAAATCAACGCTCGGCCTAGTCACAAATCACAATTGAATGTCGTCCTTCAATGAACGCATGGATACTGTAATGTTCAAGCCGTGAAATCTTAAAGATTGAATCTCTTAGAAATCACTTTTGAATTTTTTGGAAATACAGTAGAAATGATGTTGAACACAGTTGTTGAATAATATCTAGACAAATAAGTATATTTTTTTCTATACCTTAGAAACACTTTTACGATTTTTTGAAGTGAATACTTCTTTAGCGGCGTTGAGCACTTTTTCTGTAATGGGTATAAAATCTTAAACTCGCGTCAGGACACATGACCTGATCGAAAAAGCGTAAGACGGATGGATATCAAACATGCTCAACGGAGTGCAACCCGTCTTTTTTTTAAACACGCTGTAATCTTCGGCTAATCCTATAATAGAAACAAATTTCATTTTAAATATAAAATAAAAATTCAGCTCTTTTCCAGGCCCACCACTAACCCCCCCCCCCCTAGCGGATGCTGGAAAACTATACATCAGACCTAACTTAATCCTATATCTTATTTTCGCTATCTTGTTTCTAATTAAAAATTGTTTATTAACTCGATAAGAAATAAATAAAATTCCGCGGAACAGCTGCCCCAAATATACGTGATTTCCTATAAATTAATCGGATTACGATTAGTATCTATGTATTTTAATATTATCAGTAAAATCAATGATATAATAACAAAGCCTGTTAAAAATAAATGTTAATGAGATAGCTCGTGCGCAATATGACTAATTTGTTGACAAGAATAGACATTATCATGTAACAAAATAATAAGAAAACAACATGTGATTTTCGACATGACTCATGCTTTTGACTTTATTAACCATGATTGCCTTCTGCATAAATGCAATCGATTAAGGCCTAGTCCTAAACTGGTAAGGAAGCTATCTACATAAAAATACATAAGGTTAAAATCTCCCATACTTCCGTTAAAGGTACAGGAATATAGCGATCATATTATAATTCTAAACAAAATGGAGTACCACAGGGTAGCACATTGTGACCATTATTGTTCTTATCATACAGGGTGGCAACTCTTTGAAGTTAATACTAAAGGTAAGGTTAAATCGAAATCAGAATAAGCTGAGTTTTTCTGCAATCAAATGCTATATAAATGAGAAATTTTTTACAGAACATAGATAAAACGATCACGAGGCGTGATTTAACCCGCGTCTTTCTGCCAGTCCGGGTTTGAATACCGCCTAATTACATTGCTTCAATATTGTTATCATTGAAGTAATGTTTCATATTGGTTGAGATGATTGTTTAATCATCTCAATATTCTCATGATCAACTTTTTTCTTTTCTTTAAAAATTTCCATACCAATGTTAATGTCTATACCATTCTTGAAGACGTTTTTGACTCATACATAATCGATTATATAGATATGAAAATGAATCTATTCAATAAATTTAATCTTGCGATAATCGGTCTTTTATAAATAGTCGTTACACATACTTTGCTGTTATGTTACAGCCAGTCATACTCGGCGATTGTCAACTATAGGAACATTTATTTAACAAAAATTTATTTCGTACCTTT
>CAJQZN010042746.1:0-15829 GCA_907164685.1 Colias eurytheme
TAAATTATGCTAATATTATTGGACTAATATATCCGCAGTTTAATTCCTCATTTAATATGTGGAAAATCATACCTTTTTGCAGTGAAATTAAGTAAAAATGTGTTTCGTCTTGTATCTTATTATTGAAAAATATGAAAGACACTTTATACAACTATAAAAATTCTAATCTCAATGACTAAAAAATTGTCAACTATATTATTAACAATAAAAAATTGTCAACTATATTATTAAAATTGTCAACTTTATTTAAATATCTTAAAACTAAATTAAATATCATTCATCTTTACATAAATTAATATGCATGAACGATTAGCAATAGGTACTATTCATTTATTTTATTAGAGCTTCCAAAGGAGCAAAAGTTTAAATCTATACTAATATTATAAAGCTGAAGAGTTTGTTTGTTTGTTTGTTTGAACGCGCTTATCTCGGGAACTACTGGTCCGATTTAAAAAATTCTTTCGGTGTTAGATAGCTCATTTATCGAGGAAGGCTATAGGCTATATATCATCACGCTACGACCAACAGGAGAGGAGCCACGGGGGTGAAACCGCGCGGAGCGGCTAGTAATACCATATAACTGTCTACAAACGTTCACTGTTTACCCTCTGATATACGATAGCATTACGTGTTTTTGTAATGCTGTGTCGAGCTCAAGTACTTTTCAAATAGCTAGTATTAACACTTGTCTAGTACTATTCATGTAATTGCTGTACTCGAGTTTAATCATTGGGTTTAATTTAATTAATGGAGATTTTATTAATTTTATAAATTACTAGGTTTCTGCCCGCGGTTTCGCCCGCGCAGTGAAAGAAAAACCCGCATAGTTCCCGTTCCCGTGGGATTTCCGGGATTGCGTCATTTTCCCGGGATAAAAAGTAGCCTATGTCCTTTCTCGGGTATCAAAATATCTCCATACCAAATTTCATGAAAATTGGTTCAGTAGTTTAGGCGTGATTGAGTAACAGACAGACAGACAGAGTTACTTTCGCATTTATAATATTAGTATGGATTATTAGATAAGTCTAGGAGAGATAAAATGGTATGGTATGTAAATATGTAGGTTGAATACGACTGTAATATTTTGTTTTTTATAAAAGTCTATTTTTTGTGTATAAGAGAACAATATTAAAAATTTACTACATGGTATTAAATAAAGTCGTTGTTGCTGTCTGTCTGTTTCTATGTATGCTTAAACTTTTAAAACTACGCAAGTATATAATTTGTTAGGTTTTCTATTCTTAGTAAAAGAAAAAAAATACGCTTTAAATAAATTATCGCGTCTGGTTTATTCTTTCATTTTTTTGTCGAAAAAAAAATGTTTAACTTGAACTATTTGCCATGCAGTTTCGATTTTAATTAACGAAATAGATATATCATTTCGCTACCCACTATCTCAGAAAATGATCAAATGCTCTCAATATTATTGCTTGTCTATTTCAATGGAATATTTGGGAACAATATGCTGTGCCTACCCATTTGGAAATTAACTCCTGATCAGGCTTTTCATATTATTTTGGCTATTGAACTTGGCTTTAATTACTTTAGACTAAATTAAAGGCTACAATGTATAGAGGCAACAAATTGAAATCTGCTCGCGAGATTCGAAATCTTGATTATAATTCACGTTTAAAGCGTCTTCAATACGTTTAATTTTAGTTAATAATATGCTTTAAGTCTTCTCTACTCACATACATGATTATAATATATTGAAAAGTGTATTTAAACCGTACATAATTCAATCTTGAAAGAGAAAATTTTCACAGCATCTCTTAAAAATAATTTAATTAAATAATTACTTATATATTTTTATAGATCTTAGAGATATTTTACTTAGTCATGAGGCTGCCCAATAAGTTAAGAGGTTTTATATAATATTATCTTATTAATCTATACAAATCTATATAAATCTAATAAAGCTGAAGAGTTTGCTTGCTTGTGTAATAATGGTATTTTAGAATAAGTAACAAATTAATTATTATCTGTCTGTCGTTGAAGCCCGCCTTTCATTTGCGTATCAGCTTGAACGCGCTAATATCAGGAACCACGGGACCGATTTGAAAAATTATTTCAGTCCTAGATAGTCCATTTATCGAGGAAGGTTATAGGCTATATAATAATATCATCATTCATCACGCTTTGACCAATAGCGCGTATAAAAAGTCAGCTTTATAAAAAAAAATGTTATTCCACAAAAGTTACGTATTTATCTAAACAAGAAAAGCAACAGCTAATCGCTAACATCATACGTTAACTTTTCAAAGAGCATTCATCTCATCTTTGTAACGAACGGTATTCATGGTGAATAAAGGCGCTTATTCAATGCCAGCAAAAAATTGTGCGATGAGTCGAGCCCGGGCGGTTATTGTTTGAGCCACGTATGATTAGGGTTGTCGCTGCTGAGTTTGAATAAACATTAATTTGTATTGTAGTTATATTTGCTGTTTTATATTTACTGTTTAAAAGTAAACAAACTAAATTCAACACATAATTAGGAGAGTGGTATTTCGATTTCCTTTATAACATTTGAGTAATTAACAATATTTGAAACATAGCTAAAAAAATAAGCAAGCAACAAGGGGCTATTTTATAATGATGCCACTCGCAACAAAATCAAAATTTCATCATTACTTAAAATATATTTTTGCGCATCATGGTAAAATTATATACTTAAGAAATGTAAACAGATTTTAACATAACTCACTTTAAAAATATCGTCATACATTCATAAATATATGTAATATTAATTATGATATTACTAATATATCGAGTAGGCAGCCCTAGTTTTGATAGCGTAGCTAGGGATAACGAGCTACTGACCAGCTATCTACCATATTTCTTTACAATGGACGTTTACTTGTATTGATACAAAGGGTTTTAGGGTGGCTGTATTTGAAAGAGAATCTTTTGTTAAATCCGTAAACCTTGTATGAAAATTAAAATGAGAAGAAAGAAATTAATATGCAAAAATATATTTTTTTTTCTTTTGGTAATATAAATAATTAAATGTTGTTTTATTACTGAATATAGATTCAAATAATAATATCTTAATAATAACATCTTGCTACGCCGTAGTCTCTACGCGTAGCACACGTTCGTAGCGTTCGTAGTTCGTGAAAATATGTACAAGAGATATTATGTAATCATAAAAATAGTCTTAATACAATTTAAACTGGATTCTCTAATATTATAAATTATGATTTCCGATGAAAGTCTACCAGTAGGTACTTGTTTATTTCAAACTCAACGGATTAGTTGGAAGTAATAAACATAATATTATAAAGTATGTTTCTAACCAAAAGCCAACCAGTATTTTAACAATGTTCTCGTGGTTTACTACAAGCAGTTTTCTACAAATTTCATCCTAATTAGTGCTGTGCTTTAGTCGTAAAATTAAGACATAATATTAATATGGATGCTTTGTCTTAACCCTGTAATAAAGTATCATGGTGAAAAATATAAAATAATATGAACTTTTGATAATAAAGATTCCATTATACATCAGTTAATAATAAAGTTCGCAAACATTGTAATTGGGATGATCAATTTGCAGTTGAAATCAATTCATTGAAATTCGTTTAACAATAAATTGGATGTATTTATTATGTCATTAATTTTGATATAACGTTTTATATGTAAAGCTGAAAAGTTATTCCTAGAATGTGTGAGTAATTCTGGAAACTTTTGCTCATCTAATGTAGAGACTAATCTTACCTTATTTTATATTGATGTTTATAAACCGACTGCAAAAAAGTAGGTTCTCAATGGGATGTATTTTTTGTGTTTGTTACCTCAGAACTTTCGACTGAACTGGTTTTGATGATTCTTTTATTATTTGTAAGCTAGTGCTTTCCAGATTAATAAACACAACAACAGATAATTATTTTTTGCATCCATGTTATTTGTGTAAATAACTAAGTGCATATTACGATAACTATCAGAAGAACTGATGTTATCTTTAATTACATAATATATGAAATAGCACTTTTATATAGGTCATATTTTAAAGGCCCTTAATCAAGCCAATGATTATGATATTATTAAAACCCATGAAATTTAATGATAATGGTTATATTTTAATGATTTAACGCTGGAAAACAACATACAGATAGATAAGGCACGCTTATACTTCTCTAAGTATATAGGTACATCAGAGAGTGATATTATGTATTTATTCTCAATATAATATATTTAGTACATAAAATAGCAATTTATTGATTAAACAAACTCACATACTATAAACCCACATATAAATGTACATATAGGTATTCTGAAAACATTGAAAAACATCCAATATAAAACCTGACTCATTCTAATCTCCTCTACAATTTTACAGACATTATTCTGACATTCAAACTGGTATAGAAGTTAAATAAGAAAACGGGATTTCGATTTAAGAGAAACGTAATAAAAAGTATAAAGAAATAAGACGAATAAATCCCAAGCGATTTCTACGTTATCAGAGTTTCTTTAAAACGAGAATGTAATGTGAAAATAAAATGTTAGTTTTTTTTAGATTTCGAGATATAAAACAAGTATCTGTCTGTCGATCTGTCCACGTATACTTTACAAATGTAGCATTTACATTATTCTGCTCCTAAACTTTTATTTAAAAAAATGAATTCAAATTTTCTTATTTACATCTATCAAATATATCGTGTCACAATGTTAGTCTGCATACTCCTCCGAAACGGGTGGACCGATTCTCATGAAATTTTCTGTGCATATCGGGTAAGTCTGAGAATCGGCCAACATCTATTTTTCATATGTACCACGGGCGAAGCCGGGGCGGACCGCTAGTATATAATATAAATAAAAAATGCAAGATCAGATTGTCGCAAAAAGTGGTATAATATTTAGAATTTAAATGCTTTCCAAAGCGCAAAGAATACAAAAGCTTCAATTCAAATATTATAAGAACTTTTTTTGTGATGAATTAAAATTTTAATTAACAAACAAATTAAACAGTTGATAGTTAGTAGTAAAAGTTTAACAGTGTAGTGGTTAACATATTAATGTATAAATAATAATCAAATAAGCCGTAGTTGAATCCGAAGCAATAGCAAGTTATCTATATATAAATACTTTATATTTTGTCCTACTAATATTATAAATACGAAAGTTTGTGAGGATGTGTGTGTGTGTGTGTGTGTGTGTGTTTGTGACTCTTTCACGCAAATACTACAGAACTGATTACAATAAAATTAAGTACACATATATAGGGTAACTTGAATTAACACATAGGATAGGTTTTATCCCGGAAATCCCACGGGAACGGGAACTATGCGGCTTTTCTTTGAAAACGTGGGCGAAGCCGCGGGAGGAAAGCTAGTATGTAATAAAACAATTAGCCCCTAAGCGCAATCTACAAACCATTCGACACATTAACAACTGGACCCACATAGCACACGGAAACATAATAAAGAACGTAAAATTAGAATAAAATAATTACTCCCGTGTAGAAAACTGCTTGCATTTAAATTATGACGAAAATGCGCACAGAAGTCGCTCCGCAAAAATTCCGTGTATTAATTTAATATTCTTTCATTACAACCTTCTTTTATTTCTTTCAACATAGCTGGGAAACGTTAAGCAAACTCAATTTTAGTTGACCGCAATCTAAACCGAATTTAAACTGAAAAGATTAAAAGCAGCTTGTATGAAAGGAGTTTGATGGTATAGCACCGGTTCGAGCTAATTTCATTTAGAATTGAATTTAGAACTACAATATTAATAATTATTCGTTGTAACTGTAGTGTGTAGGGTGGAATGGGTCAAATTTATTTTAAATTCAAATACGGTGATATATAAATGAGAATCCTATAAAATAGTTAAATATTTTAGCCTATTTTATTTACATTATAATTATCTGTAAATATATGTTATGGTCTGTTAATACGGCCTATTTTCGTTGTATTATGTACACAGAACACAATATACTACACACACAATATAGGTACCTAATATTTATTATAAATTAGTTACAAAGTTTGATATAAATATTTTAAGGTTTCTTGTAATAAAAACGGATGAAATATCCATTGAGATATACATATATGGAGACGACACCGCCTACATCACTTATGTTCCGCTCAACATACGCCACATGACGTATGTTGAGCGGTTTTTTTTAATGGTTTTAAAGTGAAACGCATCAAATATGCCTTCGTGTGTGTTACGATATTGCACAAATAATACAAATAATACGGAAATGTGCAAAGGAATAACTTTCATCGGTAAGAACCTAACTAGATAATAATTTTTAAAACTTAGTTAGAGCAAAAAAATGGCGCACAGATTTTGTTCGTGGTGTCTCCTCCATACGTATAGTAATATTATCTCAATGGAAATATCCAAAAATAACGGGGATCTGTATTCCAACTAGTTAAGTTAACCTATATATCTAAGTAAATATTTGTAGACATTCTATAACAGTGGTATTTAGATCTAAACCAAATAAAGTCTGAACTTTGCTCACAGACTTTAGTTTAGAAATAAACAATGGATACAAATACAAAACAATTTATATTATTATGATAAAGAATATCTTATATACCCAGAAGGGTATCTAAACAACATATAATATTTACTAGGAAATATAATTGCTGTTTTCTCTTAAAATCAATCTAAATCTTATTAATTTGTGCGAGAGTAAAACTGCGCAGCACAGCTAATAAATAATAATATCAACAATTCGAATTTATATATGCCAATTTTTATTTCATAGTTTACTTGAAATTATTATCGTAAATACCTTTATTTAGGCTTTTTTTAGAAACTATTTTCAAAATCCGTACCTAATTGCTTATAATATAAGCCGAAGTACTACTAAAAGTTCAATTGAACAATTAATCGAAGTCGAAAAAATTGTCTTATACAAGTTATTTCCATACTAATCAACTAAATAACTTGCAGTCTATAAGTATCAGAACTGAATTATAATTCGGAACGAGCCAATCATTCGAAATGAGACGATTTTGTGCGATCGTCAAATCTATCCGACGGTTCAATCACTCGATTACTGTTGTAAGGATCACCTCTCAGTAAAATGCTCTTGAGAATACTATTAAAAATTAAAAATATGAATAGTAAAGTTGCTTAATGATGGTAAAATTATTGTATCATACTATATTTATGTTTTTTCTAATTTAATAATAATTTGAATGACTAAACGATGCTTTACTTAAAATCCAAGAAAAGATTATTAAAAGCGGCAGTAGTAAAATATTTAAAAAAATCTTGTGCTATAATCTATCTATATTTTATATTAACATAAATAAATATATTCATTTACTTATATATAATTATATCCACGATATTCACTGTACGCGTGCCCTTACAACGCGATTTTAAAGCAAAATATATTTAACGAGAGCGCGATACCAATTAGCGATTACCATTCAATCGAGCATTTACTTATACGTTCCGTTTTATGAACAGTTGCTGAATTAATACCCGTAATGCCACGTAATACCCGCCTGCTTATTGACGATTTTTTGGGTTCCGTATGCATTACAATTCAATATTTTTTCGAACCTTATTATAATACTAGCTGTGCCACGCGGTTTCACCCGCGTGGCTCCGCTCCTGTTGGTTTTAGCGTGATAATAATAAATATAGCATATATTATTACTCGTGGATAATGAAGCTTTCGAATGGTGAAAGAATTTTTAAAATCGGTCCAGTAGTTTATGAGCCTATTCATTACAATCAAACAAACAAACAAAGTTTTCCTCTTTATATTATTAGTGTAGATAATATCTTTATAGTGATATATATTTTGCAAATATTTTACTTAATAAATTAATATAAAGTTATATTGTGTTGTTAAAGTTATAATAATTTATCGATATAAATGATGAGAGAAAACAAGCTTTTAATTACAATTAGCTGTAATTTCGTTTATCACTTCACTTCTAGGAATCAAGGAATTACTCAGATAATCAATTAAAAATGTATTTTATCGAATCTCTTTGCGCTTAACACTAGAGCGCACGCGCGGGGGACATAGGTCACCCAGTGCTATATATTGCTAAATATTTTTTTAAAGAATCGTGTTTGAGTGTTCTTGTCTCAGGTATTCCCCGACTACCAATCACCGGACATTTTAGCAGCGTGTCAGCTTCCTTGGTGCAACGAAGTGTACTCTGCGAAAATATAAAATTACAGGGGTGACGCATGTCCCCCGCGCGAGCGTTCTGGGAAGTTTTTGAAATCATACAATTACGAGTGAAAATCAAGTATACCGCTTTTATTTTTTACTGCTCTTATGATCAATTTATACTTTTAAGAAATTATTAATATAATGGGTAACTAAAATCGAAATAAAATACTCATATTCGAGTGCTAGGAAATACTTACTTTTTATTGAAAATAAAATTTTATTGGATAAGAACAACTTATTCTTAAACTTTATAATTAGATGATTATTTTTACCAAATTTGTAGTTTCCAAAGTAAAAAAAAACTGATTGATCACAATAAGTAAAAAATTAGTTACTTTTCACAGAGGTTTATGTTTAGCTCATAATTTAAGTAAAATGAGAAAATATTGATATTTTTTTTGTTTCATCACATAAAAATAAAGTTGATTCATAAATAAGTATTTCGTTTACTTTTTAAACTACGATTTTTATGAAAAAAAACGTGCGTTATATTGGGTGACATATGTGACCCACGCGTGCACTCAAGGAAAATTTTAGGCGCGAGCGCTCTAGTGTTAATTATATTTTATTGAAGAAATTTGTAATTTCAATTATTGTTCTTGTTAAAAATTTTCAGTAGCTTTTTTGTTGTTAGCTTATGGTGGACCTAAATTAATCTATTTCTTTTCATGTTTATTTTTATGTATTATTGTTTTGACCATGTGTAGTAGCAGATCCATTTCTACTAGGTTTCCTCTCGTGACAAACAAACTAACATCTATAATAGCATAGATAAGACATCCTGTACAAATATGAATAGTAACATCACCAAATAAATAGGCAAGGATCTATTTCCGGGCCAAAGTCTAGACAAGCTAGTAGAATAAATTACGGAACCCCATGGCCGCATTCACGTTTGTCCGCCATTTTTAACTCAATTTGGAAAGCTATTAAAAATGCATTTTCCTTTGTCCGTTCCGGTCTGATTGACACAGTTATTTCGTGTCGTTTGTCAAATTGAATATTTTAAATTAACATTCATATAAACAAAAGTTTATGAAATTTCGTTTTTAATTGTAGTGTCCCATCGGCCTGTTACACAATATCAGTTATTATGTTTAATTTTTATCCTATTTAATGCATTACAATTAAATTAATTTCATGACTCATTTTTGCTTTCATAAATAATGATATTTGAAATTGTACGAATAATAAATTGTGTTCTAAATTAATCGTCATATACTACTTTAAGAATTTACTATAAGAATTTTTAGTAGAAGAAGCCCACGACATCTATTAACACTGTAAGTAGATTATGAACTGACAAATTAAATTGTAATCAATATAATACCATTCGTATAAGATAACATTTAAAATCCACCACTGATAGACCTAATAATATAACAACCAACTAAACATTTAACGCAACCATGTTCATCCCAATTCGGTATACATAATATAAACCGCCCACGTACGAAAGCATGTATTTTTGTAGAAAACTCAGGAGTGTACAAAGCTAATTATATTAGGCGGGTTAACACTGCCGCGAAATTAGTAAGAGTCCAGCCCGGGCCGAACTGTTCGTTTTAATTGTGCAGTGTATTGTGACCATGAAAGAGCGGTTTCAGTGGATTTGTTATGTATGATTAGATAATTTATATGAACCTACTAGCTTCCGCCCGCGGCTTCGCCCGCGTTTTTCGCAATAAAATGTAGCCTATGTTCTTTCTCAGGGTCTAAAAATTGTCTGTGCCAAATTTCATCAAAATCGGTTGAGAGGTTTAAGCGGGAAAGCGCAACAGACAGACAGACAGACTTTTATTAGGGATTAGTAGGGATTGGTAGCTTCTTCACTTCTTTATAAATTGTAAATTGAATGTCAAAACTAAAGTGGAAAATTCAATGTCGTCTAGTTCATGTTTTTAATTGTTTTAAATATCGTCAAAGTTATATTACTTTATATCTTTTAATTCTTCACAAAGAAGTATCGTTGTGACAACAAATAGGCTTTGACATTCACCCACTTCACACACACACACATCACACATTCATTCACCAAAAAGGCAGAACTGTATTCGCTATCATCACATTATCGCTATTATCAAACTATTATATTATACCAAGATCAATAATTATTTATTTACACAATACATACCTTGTGCTACCAAAATCTCATTTACCTCGTCAAAGGCTGCGGTTTGCTCAATGCGTAATGACATCTATCGTTATCACATTCATTACCACAGCGAGAAATAACGATGCATCTTTGTGTCATAGTAAAAAGAGAGAAGTAGGCCAACTCCCTGCGTTTAGAAGCGCACGGTAGCTACCTAAACTGGTGGGGCGAAGGGCTGTCACTTGTCACATTGATATTTAAAATAATTATATAAACAAAAATCGACCGTTCACAGCAATGGTGGCCCGCAAACGAACGTTACCATAGTGGAAACCGAGCGGCGTTGTGTGTGTGCGTACGTACATGAACGGGGGGCGCGCTCCGCGTATATAGAAACAGCGCGATGTATCTTTGTTCGAAGATAACATACTTATCTCTTTATACTATGATCGTGCCAAACAAATTGGGAGTCCCACGGAAATAGGCCGCGGGGTCACAGAGCTTGTATTTTATCCGCTACCTGTTTTTCGTTCTAATTCAAACACGCTAAAATTCGCCTCGTTACGTTCCCCGTGAGTTGTGCATTTTACTATATTTCCTTTTGTTCAAAAAACCTGCTTTCGGTTACGCTTTGTGTCGTGATTTGTTACGGCTCTAGTGGAATTCTGCTCACTTATTTATGATGCAAATCTTGGAATAAGTTGGTGTGTTTTTCGAGTAACTGAAAAATGTAACTGATGAGAGAACTACAGGATTTTCGTTTGTGTTTTCTTATATTCTATGTGAGAGAAATCTGTATGTTTCATTCAAAACGAACTAACTTATTTATCTCTAACAAGGATAGTTATAGGTTAAATACAAATAAACAATTATAAAAAAAAAAGTTCGTTCTTTAAATAAATCTGATCAACCACTTCATAAAAATATTTATTTAGAAATGGCAATTATCCAAAAGGAAATTAAAGTCCACGTTTTCAAGAAAATCAGAACCATCTCTGCTATTTTTTAGATTTATAACATTTAAATACGCTTGACCTTTGCACATAATATTGACATTTTATATATATTATTAATCCCGGCCTCAAATCAGTCATAAAAAGGGCTCAAAAAAACCTAAATTATAAAGCCGATTAGCATAAACACGTATTCAAAATACATGATACACGTAGGTACCTATGAAATATGTTAATTTGTACGTCGTTGTGAACAGTTAGGCAACAAACTTAGCTGAAGCCAATCATCTTGGAGGTGCCTAATTTTCATAATACCCGAACTTCGGCAACTCCGAGCAAACCGTGGTTGCATCAGCATGATGTATTGTGTCAAGGATACAAGTATGACGTCATATTTTATACGCCAATTTGGGATTATAATTTTCATTGGAAACTTCGTATCGGGACCGCGGTTTAGCGTTTATGTGTAAGACCTAGTGCACACGATTGGTTTCTATTTTGTGAACGATTTTACAATCGAGTGACTTTCATTATGCTCGTAATATTCTGTTCATGACGCTGAAATGAAACATTGATTATTGTAATTGATAAAGCAATTTTAATACACTTTAATGTATATTTCTATAATGTTTTTTGCTGGTTTTCGTCAAGCGTAATTTTTCTTACAATGTGTCAATCCAAGTCAAAAAGTTTAAGTGATCGGACTAGGAACTACTCCTAAGGAACCAAGATACGATGGATTTGTTCTTCACTTGAGTTAATATTATAATATTATGTACTTTTTACTGTGTCTCTATATTCATTCGTATATTTTAAAATAAACTATATTTCCAATTGCGGTTTCTATTCTATTTTGTACCGCGAAAAGCCAGTCACTAATCTCGAATAGTACGGAAATATATTTCATTGAAGCTCAGCTACTCACCTCTCCTATTTTTAGATGAATAACATATCAATACGTTTGACCTTTCGACAAATATGACATTTCATATATTCCAGTCATACATACGTTATTTTTATAATATGTATTTGCATTTATAACATTTGCAGAACTCAATCGTATTTTTAACCATTTTTCCTGAAACGACGAAGTTTGTCAATACATGCCGTTTATTTTTTATTCATGTTTATATAGTCCTTACTTCCTTATTATTTAATATCACACATAATAATATTATAAAATATCATAGTATTAATTTTTCTTTGAGCAATATGGTATGTTTTTTGTGTCTGGAGATAGTTAGAAAGCTCAAACATCTCATTCATAAAAATGGCTGTTCCCATAAGAGATAACTCATGGAATTATTTCCAAGATTTATTCCAATTTCCAAGACTTTACCAAAACTTTAACAACCCGGGCCATAAGGCACAAGTTACTTAGCACAGGGCACTTATAAATACTTCTTTATCAATTTTTATAGATTCTTCTATTTTCAATATATTAAAACTAATATATTGAAATAGCATGTACAGAGCCTAACCTGCACTTAATTATCGTACAGTTAGCACATAGTTGGAGTTGGAGGCTTCGCCGGCGGCTGTTTTATCATCTCATACATTATAACGGATTATTTTGTATCTAAAGTTTATCTATTGAGTTATAGATTCATTAATAACTTCGCTTATTAAATTTTAAAGGGACGGTCTATTGTTTGGATATGATGGGAGATATAAAAAAATGATTTTTTTTATTTTTGAAGTGAAATTTTATGGCTATACCATCACGTCATGTAGTAAGGCGGTGATTTTGGTATCTTTGAATCTTACAAAGAAGTTTCACTTCTGACATGTGTGCTCGGTACACGCTCTTTTATATTTATTTATAATAATGAATTGGATTTACACTAGTTTTTCACCCGCGGCTTCGCCTATCGTATACTTCGTAGTAACGGGGAACCCGCATAGTTGTCGATTCTGTGATTTATTATTTAGATTTAAATTATTTAATTAGTATTGGTATGTTTGTCCGTAAGTTCCCTGTTGCTCAAAATTGCTGGACCGGTTTTAACTGAATTAAAACATTATAGATAATTTCAATCTCATGCACTACTGAGTTATGAAATTAAGTTTTATTTATATCTTATTAATTAATTTTACTATCTTTCTTCGTCTTTTATTTTATTTGTGAAGTTTTCTCATTTAATTGACTTCTTTTATAAATAAAACCAGCTGCGTGGGTTTATTATACTCGAGAGTTACGTAAAATGAATTACGCAGAATTCAGTGGAACATTTTTGATAATAATTAACGATATAAAAAGGTGAGGTGATACTTATTAATTAATCCTGTGTAGATTGAAAATGTAACATTATTTCGTATGGATAAAACAGTGTGCTATTTTTTACCGAATTCCGTAGTTTTAATTAATCCAATTTGCGAAAACATGTATTGTAACTTTCATTAAAATTTTAGGTATTATATGGATGCGACTGAACATGGAGATTTTTGTACTGTCATTTCACTTCTCTGTGAAAGTTTTCAACATAAAAAAAACACAAATCCAAGGAGTCTTCGACTCAATTAAGACGCATTGCATGTAAAGACCTGTTACATAGCCTCAAAATCCTCCTCCAAATTTTTCTATAGGTACAGCATTAAATTGCTTTTATATCTCACAACGACTCCTAAGATATTATTTTTGATTTATAGGTACTTTTAGTAAATACAACATTAACTAAAAGTCACAAAAGACAGCTCATAAATGCACAGACATCGACAGTTCAACATAAGCGTATTGAACAATATTTCTCATAAATCAATCATAGGTTAGACGCGTTAGGGCCGTGAGCGACGAGGCGTTAACAAGCTAGCGTATAGTTCAAATGTTCGTAATCTGAAACTAAAGAACAATTTGTAATTGACTGTTATGTTGGAAGTACAAGTCGGTTTTGTAGACTAGATATTTTTAAACATTGTGTTATTATCATACCTCTTGTTAAAGTTTCTAGATTCAAATAAATATAATTTTTAATTTTTTCACGCAAATCAGGTTTAATTAAATATAATTTGGGGAACATAAACAAACAATTGTACATAAAAAATGTTGCTGATTATTAAAATAATTATGCAGATGCAAGATGAAAGACGAATTACGGTTAAATAATAAAAATTATAATTTATAAAAACTAAAATATACCCTTGAAATAAATGTATTGTCAGCGATCCATAATAAGTGTACAAAGTTTTAAAACTGTCCGTTTAAAGTTGAACAAACCTAGATGAGAAGCTAAAAAAAGCGTGTTAAAAAATAAATCAACCGCTCAAGTACAACCAGCCTAACCCGTAAATGCAAGTTATTCAACATCAGTAGCAACAGTGAATTATCACCGTGTCCGCTGACATGCACTGCATGTTCTGACCGCCCGAAAATTGCGTATCTGATACCGTTTGATTTGTGGCACCATCTGTAACGCAGCACCGAATATTAACCATTTCGAGATAATTTCATAGAGTGCTTCGGATTAGGATGAAAGCTAATGTTATGAGTGAGAGGATAAATCGGTCATTCGTAATGTTTACGTGTAAACCCTGCATGTTCTTTGACTTGAAATGTTACAGATAACTGTAGTTGCCTTAGATCATTAAGTAAATGATCTAAGGTAGTTGCGCATCTAAAATATAAAAGACTTAAAAATAATTTAGTTTATCATACGAAATGTAATCATGCTACTAAATTATTTGAGCCTATGTTACACGATTATAAAGCTTCCTTCTCAGAGCTCACAGTTGTATTGACTCAAGACATTTAAACAAAAATTTTGACAGATAATCGAATAAAGACAAAGCGAACCTTGAAACACGTTGCCAAGAGAAACTTTGCGTCGCCATGGCAACCAATGCGGCACAATACAGATACAGCAATAAACCACTGAGAATTTAAGAGTCCGTAACAATACTAACTTGGCCCATTTGTCGAACAAAATATTATATTGGAAACAGTCCGCAAACTAAAGCACAAGTAACGAGAAATTTTTCTACAAAACAATGGATCGTATTGCCTGTGTCTGATAGCTAGATAAATATTTTTAAGATAAAATTTCTATTTGTAGGATCGTCGTCGACTTGTGTTGGCGATGTTATTGTTAAAAGAACAGTTTTTATAAGACTGATTGGGAAGTTTTCTCTTATATAAGTGAAGACTTAGGAATAATAACGTTCAAGTTTTTTGAATTTTAAAAAAAAAAAAAAAAAAAAAAAAAATGAAAAATATTTATTTGGACCCACATTATAAAAAGTTTACATACATGAGACACGACGATCGCCTAAACTAGGTACTAGACCTGTGCTATAGGCGATCGACGCTTTCCACTCCTATGACACAGTGCCATTATAACGTGAGTAAAAACGTAGGTAAAGATAGTAAAGTGAGTATGTGTGTGTGTGTGTGTGTGTGTGTGTGTGTGTGTGTGTGTGTGTGTAAGTGTGTTTGTGTGTGTGTAGGTGTGAGTGTGTACGAGGTTGCTTGCATAATATAGTAATAGATAAGGTTTACATACCTAATACATTTGATTTAAAAAAAGTAAGATTAATACAAATTACATTTTTACACATTAAATTATTACACATTACTTTATAATAATATATTATTACACAATTAACATTATTACACATTATTAG